>JBCAUI010514158.1:0-12321 GCA_038406195.1 Haplosyllis anthogorgicola | reverse complement strand
GGTAAAAACTAATTTCATGCAAAGATTATCAATTGTTAAGGTCCCAAAATTGGCCCAAATATTCTTTAATATGCAGACACCATATGCAATACTTAATTCATGCTAATTAACAGAGGATTAATTACCAGATGTAATTAAAATTTCAAGCATGTGACCACGTTAAACACGACCGATGTCAAACTGCCGTAATAACATAACACAACCGATTTGAACATCGGTCGTGATGACCCATGCCTGTATCATGTCCGATGATACCATCAGACATGATGACATTTTATAATACAGCATATTATAACATCTGCTGTGAAAATGTGACTAGAGCCAATAGGCAAATTGTTCATAATAAGTAAACACAGCCGATCACAATCTTGCGTAATAACTGTGAATAGTAATGCACATTAAATTCCTAAGTTTTAATCACGTCCGATGAGCATCCTTTATTATATTTTCATCACAACCGATCAGCATCCCCCATTAAAATAATTTATGTCTGATGACTATCTACTGTGATAATATTTTGCAACTGATCAGCATCCCCTGTAATAACCGTTCCTTTACCACTTCAGTCAATCCTTTGAACTATGATGGATCAACATCTCCCATAATTATAATTCACAGCTGATTAACATCTTCTGTAATAACCATTTCAGACATGCCTCGAAAATCCCAAGGTAAAGACCCACTTGCAGCACGTGAAGGTGAACCTGAAGACACAGGAGTCATCACTCCCAGTGAGATCAGGGAAGAGTTTGAGGGCATTTGGAAAGATCCACAACTTGAAACTTTCAACAACTTTTCTTTTGTAACTATGGAAGAACTAAATGATGCACTTGATAAAATGCCCCGAAAAGTCTGATCTGGCAAAACTTCTCAACTTAAACTCTGGAGACAATGACTTAGCTCTCAAGTTGGGAAAGTATGTGAACTCAAAGTACAACAGAAGTATTGATTATGTAAGTAATTCTATTGTTTATTATGTCCGATTATAACATCTGTCGTAATTGTTATCACAGGGGTTTACTATCTACTGTAATTGTAAAATTCAATTATCACAACCAATTGGCATCTGCAGTGAAACTAAACACAGTCATTTGGTTATCATGTCCGATTTGGGTATCCCCTGCACTATATATCACGACCAATACTTTTTACTGGCTAAATATCACATACAATCAACATCATTTGTAATTAATGACTTTACTTGCAAGTCAGTTATCACAACCAATTAGACTATCTGCCATGAATTATTTTTACATCTGATGCTAATCCTCCATTTTTTCATATTACGAACGATTACTATCTTCCATGTTTTCCGACAGGCCGCATGCAGTGATGATGAGTGAAACTCCCTCTTTGCTTCAATCCTTCATCAGATTAAACATGTGGAGCCTAATTTCACTCCTAAAGACCTCAGACTGATGGTTGCAAGGAATATGATCCAGGCAAAGGAAACTTTGTGAGTATAAACTTTTATTTCATTTATTCAGAATATATGTAACTTACAATTTTAAAATGTAGTAACTATGTACAAAATAACTCAAAACTACTTTTATTCTTTCTGCAGAAAATCTTGAAGGGACCTCATTGATGGGACTAGGAAGTCATACTATACTATAGTCAAGGAGTTAGCTAGAAGCAAGGGCCCATTTGAGTTTGATGTGGTTTTCCCTGCAACCAGATTGCTGCTTGGCTTCCCCAATTAGCAATAAGGCCAAGACTTCAAGATGTAAAAAGGATGAGAACTGGGTGGTCAAGCATATCTTTTGCTGTAAAACTGATGAAAAGATACCAGTGAAAACTTTAAGGTAATGATTGTGAATAATGGTTACAACTATGTAGTCCCTGCTGTTCCATTAGCAGTATCTAAGGTGAACAAGACCTTGAGCCAGTTCAATGAGAGTATCTCTGAAGCAGTTGATCTTAACAAGGAACTTGTGAAAATGTTGCCTGATGGTAATTTTAGAACATTTAATGTTATATTGTCAACACTTGAAACAACACAGCTAGTTGGGAAAGGGGCAAACCCTGCAACAAGAACAGCTGATACCACACTCTTGCAGACCATGGACCCTTCTGTATACAGCATTGTGGACTCTTCTGCTTCTGAGGTGCATTTGAGGAAGAGGGTGTCTGCTACCCTTGGCACCAACCCTGCAAGGAGAAGAAAAGGTGAAGGTGAGTCTGGTGACCAGGAGGAACATGAAGCATCTGAAGTGGCACCTCCACCTCCTCCATCCAAACCTTTGAAGTCTACAAAGATGGAGCCAAACCAATGCAATTGTTGGGTACAGTGTGTTGGGAGAGATCAGTTAAAAGCACATCAAACCATATTACATGGAAAGGATTGGATCTGCAGCTTTGCTGACTGTGGTAAAATATATAATACAGGTGGCAAAGTGTGGAAACATTTTCACACCAAACATCTTCAAGCTTTCTTATGGCAATGCACCATCATAGGCTGTACTTGGGAAGGATCTGAGGAAGAAGCAGCCTATAAGAAACACATGCACCAGGCTCATGGACAGCAATCAGACATAGCACGTGAGAAATGTGGTAAAGTGTTTGCTCAGAAGAATAAACTCCAGATCCATGTGCGCATTTGTGGAAATAAGCTGAAGTGCTTCAATTGTGACTTTGAGGATTGTAACAAAGAATCCCTGATGCATCACCAGAAGACACAGAATACAGAATGCAAAAAAAAGAAAGAGAATCCACCAACTATGGTATTTATGACTGCAATGATAAAGTGGTGTTCTGGATGCAACATACTATTTGTACATTTATATTAAAGCCGATGCTAATCAGACGTAATTTGTAAGCTATGCACTTTGTATCGGTTATCATGGTGGATTTGAAGATTGTTCGTTATTTGTATGTTTATATTAAAGCAGATGCTAATCGGACATAGTTTGTAATGTGTGTACTTTTTATCGATTAGCACGGGGGATTTGAACATCATTAAAGCCGATTGTAATCAGACATAATTTGTAAGATATGTACTTTTTATTGATTAGCATGGGGGATTAGAAGATCAGACATATTTTGTACTCATATAACACAGATGTTAATCATTTGTATTAATAAATATTTTGACCAATGACAATATGCCATAATAATCAAGTAGTTTTTAAACTGTTGTGACTGGTTTTTAAAAGTAATAAACAACACAAATAAATCAAATATGCAATTAAATAAGGTAATAAATAATAAGTTTTTATTTAATTAAACACCAAATCAATTGAACAGTGAACACAAATTATCCAAAGTATCCAATTTGTCTTTCTGTTACCTCTCAGCATCACTTGAGTCAGTAGTGTCAGAATCAGATGTCACATAAATTGGTTTAACCCAACTGTTACCTTAAAAAACTAAGCTGGTTTAACTCACTTTGTTCATTTTGTGAATTTGTATCACTGTTTGCAGAAAGAAACTGCTTCAGTATAAATTTTTTGGACATTTTAGAAATTAAATCTGAAGACAAATGCACATGTGATGAATGACCTTTGGAGGAGTTTTTACCCACAATTCCTTCTAATTTAGGCCCTTTTAGGGTCACAAACAATGTGCTTTTGTTGTCACCTTTATTACAGCCGATAGTGATCAGACGTAATAAAACTGGTCTTATTACGAAAGATTTTTGAATCGGTTGTGATGAAGTATTTATTACGGCATATTGTCATTGGTCGTGATATTGAAATTACAGCAGATGCTTTAATCATTTGTAATTAGTCACATTTTGAAAAAGAATAAAGTTTTTATTATGGAAGATAGTGTAATCATTTGTAATAATTTATTACAGAAGATAGTTTACATCGGATGTGATAATTACCTAGGTATATACACAGGGTTCCCACCACCCCTGGAAAACCTGGAAAAATGACACTAGGTTTTCCAGTCCTGGAAAAGTACTGGAATTCGACAATTTTATTAAAAATCCTGGAAAAATGACAGTGCCATGGACAGCTATGTACATTTTTCAATTTTACTAGTTTTTAAAACTTTCCTGGGTAGAATGTAAGTCAGCTCTATGTCAGGGACAGGCCTCTCTGCTTACAATCCACCAACAGTTCAATCAGACTGTCAAGTGTTCCTATTTTTCCGATTTTCCTAAGAAAATTCCTATTTTCCTATTTTTTTCAGGAAAAACATAAATATTAAAATTTACCCTGGAATTTCACTTTAAAATCCTGGAAAAATCCTGGAAAAAACCCCTGGAATTTTGTCAGTGCCAGAAAGTGGGAACCATGTATACAGAATTAGATATTACTAGTGTTATGGAAGATAGTAAAATCGGTTGTGGTATTATTACAGAAGATAACCTAATCGTTTGTGATAAGTATTACAGAAGATAGCATAATTGGTCGTGATGGTAGATCCAGGGGTGTCCAGGGTATGTAAACATCAGGGTCCATCTGCACCTGAAAAAGAAAATAAAGACATTATTAGGGAAGATTATAACATCGGTCGTAATTGAATATGCGAAACTTAAACTGGAACTGAACTGAAACTGGAACCGAAACTGAGGGGGCGAAAACACCTCTTGACAGTCCGGGCGAGTAGGTCTGGAAAGTTACTCGCCCGGAAAACTTTCTTTTCGCCCAAGTGAATCCAGGTTGCACAAGTGAAAAATAATGAAAGGATTGAAATTTCAGCAATTATGTGTTTTAAGTGTAAGAATTGTTACATGTACATGTTTCAAGGGCAAGATGGAACACAAGACAAGAAAGGACACATCCAGTTTTGTGTTGTCCAGTTGATATGATTGTATGAGTGTGTCATTGAAATTTCTCGAGGGGCTTGCCAATCTGAAATGTCCTAGCCCATCTGGGCTAGTACTTTACAAAATCCACTTGCCCGGAGGTGAAATCAACCAGCCATGGGCCAGCGGGCGAGTGCTAATGCGACCCCTGAAATTGGTCAAAGTACTTGAGTTTTTCTTGGGAGTCTACGCCGGTGATCAGCAACCTCCGTCCCCGCACCCCCCCCCCCTCCCCCCTTCCCCGCTATCTTCACCCCCATCCCCCCTCTCTTCACCCCCCTCCACCCTCCCCTTCACCCCCTCCATCCTCCCTCCCCCGCGGGTTTACACTTGCTACACGGTTTAACGTTTTATTCTTGCAGGGATCGCGAGTTGCGTGACGAGGCGTTATCAGCAGATGGGGACCTGACAGGACGAAAGTTGACGGTGACGAGAGAGGCATTCTTCGAAATAAGTAAGGCACTGAAAAAAATTGACAACACCAAGGGCCATGAAGGTTTGGATTTCTTTCATCTTAATATTGTATGTTTGTGCACAGAAGCCAGGATAGATGCATTCACACGGAAGAAAATCCTTATGTTTTACTAATTGAAGATGCATTGTGTTGTGCAAGGTTTTGCAAGTAGCAGTTGATAACAGAAGCATGCAGTCAAGATTCTTGTTGATGTAATTGTACTCACTATCCCCAGTGTTATACAGTGCGTTTTCATAAACTTTAATGCCTGTGCAGTTATTTATGTTGTTGCGTTAAGGTGGCGTTAAGTATTATGTTCAGTTATTACCTAACGCTGATCTGGTAGCGTTGGGATACAAATTGAGTATGCATTAAAACACCCATGAAGTATTTCAGAAATGACATGGTGTCCTTTACACCAGTGCACATAGCTCGCTGCACCAATGAAATTTATCGTCGCAGAATGCACTTGCAAACCATTTGGCCGAAGCGTCTACACACATGCACAACTCAAATGAATTATTACGTACTTGCAGATACTGCCCTAAAGGCAGTGAGCATCGATTTGCATATTATTGACAACAGAACTGAGCATCACACAGATGATTACGAACACGAAGATTTAGTTGTGCGAAGAGGCCAACAATTTACGGTCACTGTTACCTTCAATAGAGCTTACAATGAAAACCAAGACTCCATTGTTTTGCAGTTCGTTAGTGGTAAGATATGATTCTATTCTATGACCATTTCAATCTATGGAAACTGTGCACTCTTTATCTGCAGTTTCATTTGAACATGCCCAGGTCAGTCACTCATTCAAGAAATACATGTAACCAGACAAGCTTTGTTAAATTCAGTGCATGATAGGGAAGTTGTTGAGCCCTACGACAGTGCAGTGTGGCATGGTGAAAATAAATAATCAGGTCATCTCTTCACGCAGAAAAATGGTATGAGACGTCATGCTTTAATGCACCTGATAATTGTCTATTTGTAAGGAGACTCTCCTGATGAATGCATGCTTTCAGAGGCACCTTTTAGGTTCAGATTTCAAGGAGACTTTTGATTTATTATTAAGTCAACTAAATTTGTGTTGTTTTTATGATCTTTGAGTTTATTTTGACTGGTCAAAAAATGATTTGTTACATGTCTCTCAGTTCAGTAAACAATTCTTAAAAGTTCGCGATGGAAGCTTGAGCGTACTATTACCTATGTAAATATGTATTGAAAGAGCATATTTTGAAAGACAACAGTTGAGTAAAGCCTAATTTTTGGCTCATTTGGCATACATGTCTAAGAGTCTATGGAATCATGATTTGTTCATAGAGACTTCATATTTTACACACATATGCGCCTGTTCCCCCCATAAATGCCAATCAAATTTTATGTTGCTTTGATCATTATCCTCAAATTGGCAGCCATATTTGTATTTTTCTTTGATCCTTGCTCCTGGACATGCATTTTGTGGAACAAAATTCATATTTGACAGTTTTATGCACCCATGTACTTTCTTAATTTCTTGTAAAAAGTATGTTGATGCCACATATATTTCCAGATTGGCACCCATATTTGTGTTTTTCATAGATCACATATTGGAGATTTCATTTTGAACAATTTATTTGTATCCGTTTGAAATTATGACTTAGATTGTCTTAGTTTTTTTTGATAATGCCAAATGAGCTAAGGTCCCTCTGGACCTATTTTTGTTCATGTTTGGCTCTTGACAGGAAGTCGACCACAGGAAAGTAAAGGTAGTCTTATTCGGGTGAAAGCTGGTGACAAGAAAACAGCCGGAGTAAACAGATGGGTTGCCTATGTGAAGAGCTCAGAAGAGACCAAGACAACATTACTTCTTGCTCCCAGTCCAGATGCAATAATTGGCAAGTGAGTAATTCATTAAAAGTTACAAAACAAACTACATGTTTCACGATTTTAGCCATGTAACTTTTGAGATACAAAAATTACACTGTAGGTAACAATCTTAGATAACAAGTAATTTACGTTACTTGTCCCAGTTTATTTTGAATATTTTGCCAGGTAAATTAGTTTTGAGTCGTGGAAGACATAGGGTCTATGTAAGATGGAGATTTTTGGCATGTTTCATTGGATATGTGTTGCGATATACTTCAGGTATCATCTCTTTGTTGACTGCTCAACAACATTCGAAGACTCCGAAAAATCACAACACAGAGAAGAGTTTGAGGATGAAATATACATAATATTTAATCCCTGGTGTGAAGGTGATTTGATACGAGTACACATGTATATTTATTAATTTCGATCAATTACCAGAATGAATATGTGAGGAAGGTAATTTGAAATTTGCTTTGATACTATTTACAGACGATGAAGTGTACATGGAAGAAGAAAAAGAACGTAAGGAGTATGTTATGAACGAAACTGGCCGGATATGGAGGGGAACGGCTAAGAACTATGAGGGCCTGCCATGGGTTTATGGACAGGTACGTATGTTTGTGAAATAATGCGGTAGTCTTATGTCTTTCGTCTTATTCAGACGAATTCAATAATTGCTCATGTATTTTGAGTAAGAAACAACCACAAACTTGGACCTGGTGACTCAGTCAGAAATGTCACATTCTAGCTCCACTAGAGTCTGATCATCACTGCCTGCAAAAATATGGGAGAAGTGTGACAAACTGCAGCTTAGTAGCCCGGTGTGTGATTACAAGTCTCAAGTTTGAAACAGCACTAGCGGTTTTGCAAATGAACTGATGTCCAAAGTAAGGTCAAAATTAAAGGTTAATATTAAGATTTAAAAGTATTTGAAAATATTTCTTTATTATTGGACATCTATTTTCAGTTCGAGGATGTTGCTTTGAATACAGCATTATATTTATTGGATAAAGCAGAATTATCAGATGGTGCCAGAAGCAATCCAGTATTCATAACAAGAACTATCAGTGCCTTGGTAAGAAATAAGCATATTTCAATATTTCATTCTCTTTAGTGCAATGTCTATTTTGACCTTACAACTGCAGTAAGCCCATTTTTGTCAGATGATAATATTTGAGTTAGTTTTTAGGTAAATGCTATGGATGATAGAGGCGTACTTGAAGGACGTTGGACGGATACGTTCCCCAAAAATTGTACAAAGCCCTGGGAGTGGACTGGTAGTGTGGAAATTTTGGAAGAGTTTTGGAAGAAAAAGAAAACAGTAAAATACGGGCAGTGCTGGGTTTTCTCAGGACTAACCACAACATGTAAGTTAAGTTGAACAAGTTTTGCTTTTGGCAAAATAGTTATGGAAGATGTCCTTGTTTAGCTACAAAACAAATATTTTTCTGTAAATATCATGTTTTCCCGAACCCAATATTGTCTAAATATGGAAGTTTCGATTTGCAAATATATGTTCATGTTAATTGTTTCTGCTTTAGTGATGCGTGCACTTGGTATTCCAACACGTAGTGTTACCACCTTTGAATCAGCACACGACACAGATTCTAGTATGACGATAGACATGCATTGGACAGAAGACGATGACCCTGTTGAGGATCTAAATGATTCTATTTGGTGCGCAATGTAGTGTCGTCAGTTAAATATTTCGTTGTAAAATTATGTGGTTCTCCGTCACTTTTAGAGTTTATAGTAAGCACAAAGGGTATATTTACATTGTGGTAGTCATCACACGTATATTTCCATATTTCATAGGAACTTCCATGTATGGAATGAGGCATTCTTTAAGCGTCCGGATTTGCCAGACGGTTATGATGGATGGCAAGCATTTGATGGGACTCCACAAGAAGTAAGTCAAGGTAGGCTTGAAACGTACTTAACATAGGTAGTGTTGAAGTGGTTGATTTGGTGTGTGACGCTGTGAAGCTAATTGTACTTCTTTACAATTACTATGTGTACATGGTTGAGTATTCTGAAAGCAGCAACTATACATGGTTGAGTATTCTGAAAGCAGCTGCGGTGATTATTGTCATATTTGGCAGTGTTATGCACCCACGTACCCTCTTTATTTCCTGTAAAAATTATCTTGCTGCCACGTATATTTCCAGTTTGGCAACCATATTTTTTCATAGATCTCCAATTGGAGATTGATCTTGGTCACTTCACTTGTATCCACATGATAGTATGACCTAAATTGTATTAATTTTCTGATAATATCAAATGAGCTCATGTCCATCTGGGCCTATTTTTCTAATACAAAATGTTTACTAATCATTGTAGGTGTAATGAAGTGTGGTCCTGCTCCTGTGAATGCTATCAAGAACGGTGCAGTATATCTTCCGTATGATGCTCCTTTCATATTTGCTGAAGTTAATGGTGACCGAGTTCATTGGTTGGTAAGTTGGCAGAGTAATACCAGAGATGCCAACCTATGAGAGTTACAATGCATGAGATTTCATGCACTTGGGTCGTGCAAATGCATGAGACATACTGCTTAGTTAATTACAGTACTTTAGACAAAAATTACCATTGATTTGTGATCTATGATGGTTTAGCAAAAAATGAAACATTTCAATTGAAGGTTAATGTTTTCATGATGAATAAAATGGCAAATTATTTTTTCCGTTCTTTCCATGCCAGAGTCCCAAAAGCGCGAGACTCACACTGAATGCATGAGAGTTGGCATCTCTGTAATACTATGCTTGTGAAATAATTAGAACCCGAATAATGTAGGTGCGATTTTATTGCATTTCTCTAAGGTCAACGAGGATGGATCGATGGAGCCAATTAATAAAGAAACTGATACTGTTGGATTGAAGATTAGTACCAAGTCTGTAGGCTACAACAGAAGAAATGATATTACCGATGAATATAAGCACCCAGAAGGTAAAGAGAAGGTTGATGAAGTAGCTACTTGAATTCTAAATGAATTTACAAAAAACATTTTCAAGACGTGTGTTAACCAAAACCTATTGCTGGAGGAAATGTTTGCATTTCAGGTTCAGTAGCAGAAAGACGGGCTGTTAAGAAGGCATTCCGGTACAGTGAACGACGACAATATGAAATATATGACATAGCCGAACCTGATGTCAAATTTGAACTGGAAACACCTGAGTCTGTAGAAATCGGAAATGATTTTGACTTGAAGGTAGTGTTTACTTTCCAAATTGTGTTATGGAAAGGTATGGGTCGAATCGGGAAGATAGATTATTTGAGATTACACAGTTCAGCAGGGTCTGTTTTGCACGGACACCCTTTTGGGCGTACACACTGTCATCCCCGTACTTTTTCTGGAGCACGGATGCTTTTTCTTTGTATTTGGTACTGTTTTGCATGAACAGACTGTCATTCCCAAATGGTGAACAAAAAAATTTGCACCATATAAATGCAGGAAGGTCTGTTTTGGGCAAACATTTTTGGACATTTTACAAATCAAGATGTCATCTCATCTTGTATGTACAAACTGAAGATTAGATTACATATTTTATCCTAAGTATTGGAGCTTTCTGTTGTTTTGATTCACTTTTTACATTTATTTACATATTAAAACACTGGTGTTATCTTTGTCCACTCTAAAAATCGAGAGTTCTTTTGAAGTGACATCGGAAATCATTTCCCGGACAAACTGCCTTGTACACTTGGTAGTTCGCTCAAAACAGACCTTGCGGTACACATTACACAGTACATTCTCAGTTTCTTTTACTTCACTTTACAGGTGAAACTGACCAACAAAACAGACGAAGAACGAAATGTAACGTTCAAAGTCTCAGGAATTGTATCGTATTACACAGGCGTTCCCAGTGAAAGAATCTTCTCCAAAAGCTTTACAGACAGATTAGAACCGAACGAAAGTATGTCCAAGTCTAAAGTAATTTCACTGTACAGTAAGATCTGCATTAGGTGAACTCCCCATTTTTCAGGAAAAAATATACGTGGGTGACAGTAGGTTCGCCCAATAGAGTAGAAAATACTAAGTAAAAATCAATTTGGTGATTGAAAATTAGTACGTGGATGAAACTAATTTGCCCAATGCAGATTTTACTGTAATTATTTTGTAGTTACTGGTTAACTTCACAATAAGAAATGCTGCAGCGAACTTCGAGATCAGGAATGAATGAATCAAATGTCAAATAAGCTGATATCCCAGGTTGATGTTACCAAAGGCCCATGAAATTATTTGCCTTTGATATAACTGAACCGAGCGATGCAGCCGTATTACCTTGTGGTGCAAATATCGTGCCATATAACCTTTTAAAGTTTTTTTGAGCAATCACTTCGAACTTTGCTACTATATTTTCCTCTATTGTAAAATTATATTTTACTTTTAGAAAGAGAAGAGACACGTCATATAACTTACGATGAATACAAATCATTCATCAAACCAGAAGCTACCATCCAGATTTACCTCAAGGGTACCGTTAAGGAGACGAAGAAAAGTTATGCTCACAATGAAACCTTTTCATTGACAAAACCATCCCTCAAATTGGAGGTTAGAAACATATTCTTTAGTGTACATAATAACAATGTTTGCAGCACTAGGGCTAGCAAATATTAATATCTTACTGTTCGTACACTTTCTGACGTACACTCTTTTTTATAAACTTAACGCCCATTATTTAACGTAACAACATGAATAACTGCAATAGGTAAGGTTGCATTATGCATTACGTAACGCTGATCTGGTAGTGTTAGGTACTAAACCAACATAATGTGACCTAATCGGGTGCAGTTATTCATGTTGTTGTTCCAAAGGATGGGCCTTAAGTTTATGAAAACGAGCTGATAGTGTTGGATTAACTGCATTTCTAAAGTAAGTCGATCTGCACTTATAGATCTGATTGGAATATTTTTATTGCTTCCTTTTTGGCTCATTTGGCATATATGCCAAAGAGCCTATAGAATCATGTCGTTGTCGTTGTCGTCGTCATTGTCGGCGTCTGTGCACAGTCACCTGGAGCACACTATTGATCATAGAGACTTCATAACTTACACACATATGCACCTATGCCCCCCATGAATGCCCAGTAAATATTATGTTGCTGTGACCATTATTCTAAAATTGGCAGCCATATTTGTATTTTTCTTTGATCCTTTCTCCTGGATATGCATTTGATGGAATGAACTTCATATTTGACAGTCATATGCACCTATGTACCCTTTTCATTTCTTGTAAAAAGTATGTTGATGCCACATATAT
>JBCAUI010514147.1:0-12321 GCA_038406195.1 Haplosyllis anthogorgicola | reverse complement strand
CCCCAGGATGGACCTCAGATGTGAGTCATCCTGCAGACAGACCCCCCCAGGATGGACCTCAGATGTGAGTGCACTAAGGTCATTCTGCAGACAGCCCCCCCGTCAGGAACGTGACACTTTCGCCTCTTAAATTTGTTAGTAGTATGATAAGGGAAACGTATATCAAACTAAAAGTTGTGAAATTGTGGCGTCATTGTGCTAATGTAGGTAAGACGTCCTTATTAAAATATTTATATTACAATTATGTGCGTGGACCATTGTTTGCTAAACACAAATATGCAATTCCCGCTAACGTCATTTTACAGAACTAGATTTGAATGAGTCCTTCAAAAACTTAGCAGCAAGAGCTCTGTCTGCAGGCGAAACCATGATTCCTTATGACATGTTGGGTAAAGGTAAGATTTCTTACCATGAAATAAAAGTCCGTTTGGACTCACTTAATGCTAGATCGAATGGTTGTGTAAATGGTAAGTCAAGTATGAACTTTAAAATTTAATCAGTGGCCACTGTACTTTTGCGCACTCGATTACAATTTCGGTAGGTCATAGAAAAGTATACTTCATTTTACAGATGAAATAATTAACGAGAAATTAGATTTCCTTGGTGAGTTGTGTGAGGGTAGTCAACAGGAGATGCCATTTATGCTGTCATTGCATCGTGAGAAAACACCGTCGCCTTTGACAGTGAGTACTGCAAACAGTCCCGACAGCTGTGTGAGTTCAGAGATGATGTGCTCACCTCCTCCATCAGTGAGTATTTTATGTCCAGTATAAAGATTTGCTTTAGAAGTGAATCCTTATACCTATTGGTGCTTATCACAGTATTGGTGCTTTTCACACTAATTTCGTGTTTCTTGCTAATTTTTGGCTGATTTAAAGCTCCTCTTTAAAGCAGCCAATGGAATCGATCATGAATATACATGTTGGCCGAGTTGGTACACTTCCAATTGACCTCGGACCAATTTTATATGTCGTCAAAAGTGTATAAATAAATTTTTCTTTTGTCGGAATTTTAAAAACTAATTAGGTCATGTTTTATCACTGATTGTGTTGTTTGTAACACACATTTTGGGCCAGTGGGTCTATTTTGAGCAGAACAATGTCAAAACGCATTCAAATGGTGTCTTGTGGTAACAATTAATTTTTATTTTTATCAGAATTTGGAAAAATATTGTCCATTAATTTGTGGCAGCATTATGAAAACCTGAAGAGTCTCACACCGACAGTTATTTGTATGTGACCTACTTTTTGATAAATGCATATGAGACATGTAGATATGGAGTTACATAATCAATGTCGATATCTTGACATTTTTTCTCATTATATGAGAAATTGACTGTTTTTAGTTGTTTTGGTGGAAAATTTTGAATTTGCTGCCTTTTTTTGTGCCCACAATGCCCTCTTGTGGTGACTGAAAGAAAGCCCAGACATGAAATTTGTGAGGATATGTTGAAAAAATATTTTTGTTACATAACTAAAGAAACATGGTGTGTGTGCATGCATGTCTTTAAATAAGCACGGGTCCGTCGGACCTATCTTTCCGGTGTAAAATGGTCAATTCAATATGTCATTGCAGACTACAATCACTGGAATGCGCCACATTGCTAGCACAGATAGCCTTACTATACCAGACTCGCTCATTGATGAGATGGAAGAAATTGCACTGGAACTGCGGGCACCCTACATCCCAATGAATGATGATGAGGATTTGGTGTTCTCTTCCTGTCCAATCCCGCTACTTGATGAAGATGATGTTACAAAGTAAACAAAGCAATTTATATTGCAGTACTGTAGTTGCAATAACAAGAAAAAGTAACAAGAAGAAGAATAACTGATTTGTACCTATACATTGCAATTTTTTCCAGTTGACCTTGGTAACGACGGAAAATGGTTTCTATTGTTTTACAGTGTATTTTGTAGTTTAACATTCCTTGAGTTTTAGCAATGGATATTGAGTATTAAGTACTCAAGTGTACATGAGCGCTTGTATTAAATCTTCCTAGGAACATGTTAGGGACAACAGAGAGTGTCTTTGCCCCCGATCCGGATGAACAGAGAAAAAGTAAACAACAGCAGCCTATTCCCATGTCCGTCCTGAAACAACTTGCAATGGACAATGCCATCAGAATGCCAGGCAAAGATGTGGCAAGAAACGCAGGTACGTGTAATTAAATGCAACTACCCTGCATATGTTGTGTGTAGTTAGTCTGTTTGAATTAAGCAGTCGGTGCACACTACAGCAAATTTCAATGTATCACAGTATTGTTGTGCATATGATTATATGATTGTGTAAAACAGTATGCCATGAAAATGCAAATTTGGTTCATAAGAAGGTGTGTGGGAATGGTTTTTGAATCAGAATATGGTTGAAATGAATCGTTTAATTTTACCGTAAAACATTTTCAAAAGGACCACCGAAGATGAAGCGACCAATGGAAACAAATCGTCTGGAAACCGGTCCCCCTGTTGCAAAACGAGTGTGCCGTGAAGAGACTAAGCAAGTGCAAGCTACATCTCCAGCTACGTCTTCAGGCACAATGTTACCACCTCCTGCTCCACAAGGTACAGCTTTGAAAAAAATAAAAATTACAAAGGGACAAAGCTCAATGCATTGCCCACAAATGTGTAGTCCAAATGGATGAAATGAATACGGAACACATTTAGTCAAAGCATGTCCAGTTATATTTGGTGAGTCATACATTGTGCTTGAATTACCTTCCCGCGACATGTATTTAGTTTGGTTGTTATTGGTTTTAACTCGTTATATTCTTGCTGATACTTTAGTTGGTCAACAGACAATCTTCACGGTACCTGCAACAGTACAACAAGGGACCAGTAGCAGCAAATCCACCAATGCTAGTGTGCTGATGAATTTACTTTGTAGTGGCCACGACGACAAGTATGGATATAATGTCCGAAGAAAGTTGATGGAGCAGCAGGTAGTTAAACTTGCAGTTCATTAAATTCAAATATTTCTCATTATGCAAAGGCTTCTACTCTGACTGGCCATATAAAAATAAGAATTTTGAAAGGGGCACCATTCACTTGGCTGCATCCAGTATTAATTTATTTTTGCATTGTTCTCGAAATTAACACCTAAAAGGTCAAAATAAAAACGTGTACTTATTCAGTTTGGATTTTCGGACAGTTATTACAGCAATTAATTGGAGAAATTGCATTTGTATTTGAAGAACAATACACGCTCATTGAACCGATATGGGGGTTTTTTTTCAGGCAAATGCTGCAGTCAAACAGGCAATTCCTATTGTTCAAACACCCATCCAACAAACGATACAGGTGAGGACACAAAGTTTCCCTTCCCAACGGCTTGCTTAAATGTTATTTTGGGGCATATTTTCGATTAAAGGATACATTTTGTCTTCCATTACACACGGAATTTAACCTTATGCATGTTGTGAATTATTTTCTTATCTTCTGTGACACAGATTCAGACGGAAGCAGTGCCAGTGCAACAGCACATCGTAAGCTCAACTCAGCCAGTCCCAGCTTCCAAAGCAAACTCATTGATTTCACTACTGCGTCCAGCCACCATCCAGCAGTTGATTCAAACTCGACTCAATGCCAGCGGGGAAGGCAACATTCCTATCCGTCTTGTACTCCCTCAGAGTACCGTCGTGCAGCAGAACAGCCAACTGGCTCACTTGTTGCAAGCAGTAGCCACCCAACAGGGCACAGTGATACAGCCAGGCAGCCAGCAGACCTTCCAAACGACGGTCGACCCGAATGCGGCTATGAATCATACCGCTCAGTGAATGTTTTTGATTGCTAGGCATTTTAACGTTAATGACGAAGGTATTACATCAAATAGTTCAGTGACATATCTATATGTAATGAATGCACTCAATGGTAGATAGGAGATATATTTACATGTAAAGTGTTCTTGAGAACCCTTTTCAAGCCGAGTAGATCTCGGAGTCAGGGTAGAGCACGGATTGCTGTTTCCCCTTGGAAAAAGTAAAACATACAGTAACTCGGTATTATGAAGGTTCAGATTGTTCCAGCTAATTCCACAACAAAGCACAAATAGATATCACTGTCCGCAATCTAACTCTTGCCCAAGTGTAAAAAATTATCACCGATGGAGGGAAGTATACGAAAAATCCCCCGAGTATTGTACGAAATGCGTCATACCAAGACAGAAAAATCTGTGGGAAAAAATTGGAATTTTTGTCTGTCGAATGACAGAGTATGTGGTCGTCCGCCTAAAAAACTTGTAAAAATAGAAACCAAGACAAAACGAAACAGACGATAACCATCAAGATAGAAACCAAGACAAAATGAAAATGTCTTGTTGCTGTTGCCATGGTTATGACATCATTTGGCAGACACATGACGTTACATTTGACGTAAAGACGTTTCTATTTTTTTTTTTCCTATTGCTGCACTTTGAAAATCCTATACATGCAATGTAATCAAAGTGATAAAAAAAACTTATGTAAATATTGGTCCTGAGGGGTAGTGGTGCGACAAGATTCTCTGTACCACATAATGCTATGGTCTCTGGTGTCAGGTACGTAATGCTGTTATAAACCTGCATAGTGTAGACATTTAAAACTGCTGAGCTTGCATCATTATGCGCAACCTGATTTGACCTTCAAACTTCGTAGGTGCAAGTTCACACAGTCAGCATATTAGATTTTCGCTAATCCTTTAATTTGAAAACTTTTGCATCAATTTTTTTTTCCAGACGGTCGTACTTTGAGGTGTTCTGGTACACGCACCATCTGTTCACTCTGTTCTTCGTTGCTCTCGTTGTCCATGGCGCGGGGTAAGATTTTTTAAATCTACATTTAGGACTGTCAATGAAAAACTGCTTTGTTTCACAGAATTTTTCGCGTGCCAAGGCCTACAGTTAACTGTCGTTTTTGTTTTGAGGCCACCTGCCATTTGTGGCCAGGTACGACAGACCCAAAGCCAATCGTTATTTACTATCATAAATAGTGGTCCCGTAAACGTGGTCCTATCTTACAGACAGGTGTTTATGTATTTATGAAGAAAAATTAGAATTGGTATCCAAATTGTACCTCTCGTTTCAAGGGCCTTCTTTTGAAAGTATTTACTGTTTCACCTTGACTGGTTATTACTTGTAGAGGTTTAGTGAAGGGACAATCTAACGTGGATAAACACGATCCAGAGTTCTGTGCGGATCGGTTCCAGGAATGGAATAAGATCAACGCGTGTCCATATCCGGAGTTCAAGGCCGGCGGGCCCAAGGTATGAGACAATACATCGGGGTTTTCCCCTTAATTTTCTTCTCCAATCTAGGCAGATTGGGCTTATCAAACTTAGTGTTGAATAATATGTGTCGATGGTAGTATGATAAGGACAGGTTTTTCAATGACTTTCATCACATCATGTTTCCTGTAAAATCGAATGTAATGTGAGTTTCTTTACGTTCTTTATTTTCTAATATAAGATAATACGCTACTGGAAGGTGCGGCTTTCAACTCTCATGCCTAAAATAATTCTAAATCTGCTTGCAGACCTGGATGTGGGTTGTGGGCCCGATGTTTCTCTACTTCTGTGAAAGATGCATTAGATTTCATCGAAGTCAGCAAAGAGTACTCATAACTAAGGTACATTTCAACAATGAGTTTTGTCCAAAGAAAACTTCTGCTTTTTCTTTCAATAATCTAATGTACAATTAATTTTCTTTTTATTCAGGTTGTTAAGCACCCATCACGAGTAATAGAACTGCAGCTGAAGAAGAAGGATTTCAAGATGCAATCCGGACAATACATATTTCTTCACTGTCCAAGTATCTCCAAATTTGAGTGGCATCCATTTACTCTAACCTCGGTACTTGTCTACAAATCCTACACGGTTAATCCTTAAAATACATAGAGAATTAGGCCCATACCTGTGTTCTGTTTCCAGTCGTGTCTGTCTGGTGTCCGTGTGTTCAGGCTCTAATTTTTGAAAGACAACTTCCTTTTTGGCATGTGGATAAACACAACCATATCAAGGTCAAATTTGAGGGTCAAAATCATCGAGGTTAAAATTGAATTTTTTCAGTTTCTTCGATATTTAAGTATAGCCTATTCATGAAACCTTAAAGATTGGAGAAGAGTCATGGTTAACCAATCAAATTTACTTCAAAATAACGTCTTTGAACTTAAAATTTGGAAGTTCGTCATCAAAATTTAACAGAAAATCTTTTTTTTTCGAGAAACTATTTTCAGAGACAAAGTTTCACGAGTAACACAGCTAAAGTTAATGTTAAAGTTAATTTACTCTTGATATATCGCTAATTTTGCAGCCCACTACATCAATTTCAGTTTACTTTTAACTTCCCAGCCAGAAACTCACCCGAGAACTCACCCAACCTTGGTGTGAGCTATCCCAAGTGAGCCATCATCTCATGATGATGCGGTGATCAGGTGTCGCTCCACATGGCACCATCTCTGCAGTCCCTAGTAGGGCTGGTGCCAATTTTACACCTTGGTCTGGTAAGGCTGTGATTTACTGAGACACTGCCTAACATCACTACCCCTGCTTGCATAGCAGTGCTAACTGCTACACTACAGAGTTCACAAGCAATGTGGAGTTAATTTCTTGCTCAAGGAAATTATTTTGTGACTAAGTGGCACCACCCAGACTCGAGCTCATGACATGTGGGTTTAAGGTCCGACACGGTAACCATTCGGCCACGGCACCTCCCTCACAACAGCACCTTTAGTTTTGTATTATTTTGTTCAGGCTCCACAAGAAGACTACTTCAGTGTTCACATACGTACGGTGGGTGACTGGACCAACGCGCTGTCCAAGCTCTGTTCTGATGGGGACGGATTCAAGCAGTCTGCTGAACTTCCCAGGTACAGTAAAAAAATTTATTCCACCTGTCTTGAACAGCATTCCTGCCTTTTACGGCATTCTATACATCACAGGTTCTACTGTACATTAGTTTACTATAGTAGTACCTGTCTTGATCGGCATACCAATTTATTTCGACTGGAATACCGTAAACGGCATGTATGCCGTTCAAAATAAGCAAAATAAAATGAATTTTAAGGTTCATTCTGCCACTAATTGCAACTAAAAGCAGAGTGTTGCACAAACAGGTGCCGCTCCTGACAGTTTCTATTATTATTAAAGATAAGCTTGTTTCATGTCCGCAAATGAAACAGGCAATGCAGGTGGCTCAGTATTGGTCAGAAGAAATTTATTGGGGATGACCATCTTTGATTTTGTACATGTCAATTTTTTGACACCAGTTCAGATGAGAGCATTGAGACAATGTGGATTGTAATTAGACAAAATGGAAGTGTCACATTCACAATAGGTCTGAATGCTTTCACTGTGTGACCAGTCAGCTGGAGACAGTGCCCCTATAAAAGGAAAATTCTGCTGACAAATTTATTATTTCTGACCAAGTCACTGTACAGTACACATCCAGCCCCTGTGCATTCGATCCACTTTCTGTGCCCATCAGGTCCACCCCTTTACCCTTGTATGGTTGTGGACTGTTCCAGCTCTCAATTGCAAATGACTCTGCACGCATAAAACTGGCCAATAAGACTGGATCTTTCATCTTTAATTTTCACATAACTGCTGTGATAGAACATGACTTTACAGCCAGGAACTAATTTTACATTATTACAGAGTGGCGGTTGACGGTCCGTTTAGCGAGGACGTCTATGACTATAGTTATATCTCTGATTTACTCTTACAGAGTAGCAGTTGACGGACCGTTCGGAACGGCGAGTGAGGACGTATATGACTACGAGGTGGATATTCTAGTCGCTGCTGGTATTGGCGTTACTCCGTTTGCCTCCGTGCTCAAAGACGTCTGGTCAGTTTTACCTGGCTCCTGTACAATTACATTTGCTGCCCTGATTTCATTGCCCCGAGATCTTTTCCAGTATAATATCAAAAAATAAAAAATGTACTAACTTTTCATTCAATGATCACTTTTCTTCCAAAAAAAATAAAAAATAAAAATAGGGCCACTGGTACCTTCTGTTTCAGACTTGGGGTTGACCCTTAACATGGATTTCAAGGCCAGGATGGGTCTGTCGGTGGCGTTCTCACTCACTTCCACGCTATGATTCCTAGAGTCACACACTGATTTGCATCCGGTTTTGCTCAATATCCTATAAATAGGTGTTAGTGGGCAGCCAGCCACTTCTCACACACTATTCAAGCATCAGAGATCCCACCACCTTCGAATCTATTTGCTTTAACATAAGGCCAGACTTTTTTTGATTTGTTGGATTACGTATCAATGGAAGAAATTTTTAAGAGCGGCGATCAGAAAAAAAAATAAAATAAAAACTGATGTTCGTCAAAGTGACTGAAAGTTATGATTTTGTATTATTTGGGCTCTGATTCTTCTTCTTCTTTTTGATTTCTGAGAGCGGCGGGAAACGTAATCCAACAAATAAAAAAAGTCTGGCCTAATCGAAAAATGCAACTGCAAAAATTCACAAACCTCGTTCCCTTACTCAAATTTGTAAATACCAACTAATCAATCCATTATAAATCTAAATCTTTTAGGTACAGATACCAAAATCCTACATACCACATGAAATTACGCAAAATATACTTCTACTGGATCTGCCCAGACACCAACGCGTTTGAATGGTTCGCGGATTTACTGAAGGAAATGGAACAAATGGCTGAAACAGCCAATACCGACTTCCTGATGTGTAACATTTACCTCACCAGGGGCTGGGACCGCAACCTGGTCTGTTCTCTCAAGCAGAATTTGATTGAAATACTAAAATCAAAAGTAGCTTAAGTGTTTTTCCACAGCAACTTTCAACACGTTTTCATAAATTTAACGCCCATCTTTTAACGCGTTAAGAGTGGTTTATTACCTAACGCTACCATTAGTTCAATTTCATAAACTTCCATAACGCAACAAAATGTGGCATTACGTTGGTTTATTACATAATGCTACCAGAGCAGCGTTCTGTAATAAACCAACATACAACATTTAACGCTTATTGTTGCTTAAAGGGTGGGCGTTAAGCTTATGAAAACGAGCTGATAGCAAGAAGGCTTCACTGTTCATAATACCTAAAACAGGTCATTCAATACCTAAATGTCTAATCACTCGCGGTGTATTTCTTGTTTACTGGAAACCATTTCACCGAGGTCAATGTATGGCACCACTGGTACCCCTTGTTTCGGAATTCACACTACCCATGGGTTTCAAAGCCAGGGTAGATCTTTCTCATTTAGAGAGGTTAAGTTATCCGTTTTCCCTGTACCTGTACGTGTAAGCTTAAAATGGTGCAGATAAAAACTGATTTAAACCAAGGAAAAAGGTCACATGAAATCACACGATTCCCCTCAGTGGCAAACATAATGCTGCCGAGTTACTCGGTGGTGTTATGTTTGACACTGAGGGGAATCTGGTGATTTCAGGACTCTTCTTACACGTACAAGTTGACGTTAAACGGGCAACTTGACCTCTCTAATATTCGGTACAATACACGAGTTTCTTGTCATCCTGTTCCCTCCAGGCTGAACACATCGTGGCGACAGCTGACGAGGTTTACGACACCGTGACGCGACTCCGGGCGAAGACCAACTACGGACGGCCGAACTGGGACGAGGAGTTCCAGAGAGCTGTGGACGAAAACCAGGGGTGAGGCTACTGCTTCTAAATCATTTGAATTACATTGTACTAGATTTTCAAAGTTCGACCTTCGGGTTTCCTAAAAAGCCAAACTTTCTCCTGATCGACCCGGGGAACTTAACAAGAAAGCCGTGGGGCTTATGGCACAGCTGAAAGAATGATATCATGATACTTTTCTTTGATGCATTTTTGAGGACACCACAGTTGCATCAGGTGTCATGAAACATGTTGGAACAACAGGTCACATACCTATGTCTACTTGAAAAATAAATGAGAAAAAATTTTGACGTGTAGTTTCAAAGTTTCAATGTAAGTGTGGGTTTTTGAGCTTAAATGCCACAATCTTGTTTATGCAACTTTGTCTGTGTTGTTGAACTGACAAGCTTTTTTGCATGGGGTGAAATGAATATGTGAGAAATTATGGGACAAAATGTTGCTACGACCTTTCAAACCATATAAATCATGTATTCTGACATCACAGTTGTGTTGGACGTCTTGAAACACGTCGGTTTGATGGGTCACACACCTATGTTTTGTTACAAAATAAGCGAGAAATTTCACTTTTTCTATTTGAGGAAAATCTTGACATGACTAGTTTCAATACATATCGATTGGTATAGCACAGCTGAAGGCTTTCAGCTGTGCTAATAATTGAATGCACAAACAAATGAAGTATTTTCTTTTATCTCATACACTATTTATGTATTGCCCCAAATGAACATGCCAGTTAGTTGAAACTGGATTCCTCTCATCCTGTTACAACGTCAACAGTTCCCACAAGAATTAGACTTACGTTTCCAGTTTTGAGTGGTACATTAAGTTCAGCTTTTTCTGCAGCTATTGGACTTCCAGCAAGAGACATGTGTACTGCTTTCACCGATTCACCCGGTTTCTTTCGTCTCATGGTTGCTGGTGTAAATGGCAATCTTTTCGAAGAGGAGTATAAAATAAAGATTGATTTAAAACTATAAATTATAACAAAATAAGTAAAACAATTTGGCTTGTTTCATGTCATGATGTTAGACCTTGCCTGCATGAGTACACTGCATTCTACACAACTCAGATCTCATGGAAAACCCTTAATAAATTGCAAATAAAAATAGAAAATGTGCAAACGAGACATTTCAGAAGGTTCGAGTAAAGCCAGAGTAGGAGTCATCCGTGTTTCAGTCAAGTTCAGTAGCATGTAACGTTACATACTTTACAACATACATTTCTATTAAATTTGATAAAGAACAATAAAATCATAATAATAAAAGAAACGTTTGTATGATTTATTGTTAGTTTTTTAATGTGTCTTAAAGTGCGGCTGAGACCATTTAAAATTATATAGCAAAAATATTACCTCGGATCAAATTTTGGTGTCACCAGTGGAGTTTCCCAACCAGAGTGTGAAGGTATCTTTTGCAAGGGAGTGGTGATATCTGTGCACTCGTAACCAATTGCAGCTCTAGAAAAGAAATGTCGTTGAAACAACAAATTCAATTCCAAGATACTTATAAGCTTAAGTACAGTTTTCATGTCAGGACATGCCACAAGATTCACTGTCATGCAAGATAGAAAAGGTCATTTACTCATGAGCAATTGTATCAAAATTACGGTCGTACCTGTTCTTTTGAAGTGCGGACACAGGATTCTTTCTGGTAGTTCCTGCTCTGGTTTTCTAAAGAGAATACAAAATATTAAGTCCCTGAAATTAGGGTTACTCAATCTAATTCAAACGTTACAAATGCATAAAATAAACCAATGAATTCCAAGTTCATGTTGATTTTTCTTCAGGATATAAAATAAAAAAATGAATAAAAATTTGTAATTCAAAACCGGTTTAATTAAAATTCTCAAAATTGTAAGACAACGTTGTTCAAAGCCATAACATAAGAGAAATTGCACTGTCATACCTTTAAAAATTCAAAAGAAAAATAAAACGAAATGTACCGATGGAGCATTGAGCAGTGGGTTCATTTCAGTTGGTATTTCTTCCTAAAGAATAAGTTATCTGTAAGAAATTGCTACAATACTGTGCACTAAACTGAGGATTGATAGTTATGATTAAGTTTTTCTTACCCGCGTTCTAGTCTTTGCCACTTCAGCAGGACCTACGTTTTCCTGATCCTCTTCTGCTATAGCTTCAAGAGGTCCCGTGTGTCCAGCTTTTCTCATTAATCTAGGGGAAAAATTTCTACAATTACCAACATTTCGTGATATTCGCCTTAATACACATACAAAAGGTTTGTTAATTTATTCATTAACATCTTTCGTTATTTAAAAACAATTAACACCAATTCAAAAGGTACTGTTATCACAGTTACTAATTTGTTGCTCTACTGCTCATTACCTTTGACCCTTTTTACTGTCTACAATGGCTTCCATCTGATCTTCTATCTGTTTGTTTTCCAGCATTTTAACTTTGTTTACTGTTCCACCAATAGCTGTAATGGATTGAAAAAATATATATATTCGCTTTAGAATACACAAATAAAATAGGTCCAGATGAACCTGAGCTCATTTGGCATTATCAAAAAACTATGACAATCTAAGTCATGGGTACAAATGAAGTGTATCAGGTGAAATCTCCAATATGTGATCTATGAAAAACACAAATATGGCTGATAAACTGGAAATATATGTGGCATCAATGTACTTTTTACAAGAAATAAAGAGGGTACATAGGTGCATAAGACTGTGAAATATGAAGTTTGTTCCATCAAATGTCTG
>JBCAUI010514146.1:0-25107 GCA_038406195.1 Haplosyllis anthogorgicola | reverse complement strand
TAAATAGGTTACCTGAGGCACAGCGACAAGTTGTCTCTTCAAGCTCTAACTCCCAACTGAAGTTTACCATGGAATTACGGTCTGTTTTATGCGTTTTTGAAATGACATCATCAAGTCAAGGGGTCACGTGGTCACGTGTCAGTACACGCCATTTGGCGGGAGATTTAAGAAGGCATGACTTTTGAGATTATGACATGTGGAAATAAAGAAATTTTCTTTCTTGAAACAGAGTTGCAATTTTCAACTCGTTTATCGCAATGGCGTTCATATAAGTTTTTAAAATTAAAATATGTTCAATTGAATGGGAACAATTGTTTACCATCAGAAATCTTACGTTAGGACACATAGCTTCCACAAGCATCAATTGGTTTACTTTCCAAAGTAACTACACATAAAATGAGCAATGAAAAAATAATGTTAATGATGTCACATTCTTATTTTCTCCTTCTTGTTCTGAAAGCAGAAATGTTTCCACAAGTTTCAACATCAAATAAATAAGGAACAAACCCACTATGGCTCTGATGCATTGATATTGTAAGACATAACGGCAGAAAGTCAAAATCATAAGGCCACTTCAAAGACTCCGTCAAATGATTCTTATCACCCTGTGTACAAAAAGGTACAATAAATGTAATTACACCAGTATTAGTAATGTTGAAACTCACAGAAGTTTATCATTTTACATGATCTCTCAATACCGCTTCTCTATTGAATCTTATCACTCTCATTGCCTCGGGATATTTGATTACCATTACTAAGTATTCATTCATCACGCGAAATGCCAATTTAAATTACAGACAGTCTGGCCAATAGGTGCAGAGCAAAGTGCCAACTGGAGGCGGTCCTTCCTGCTTTCACTAATGAAGTCTTTTGTGATGTACTCCATACACAGTCACAAATACAAATATTTTGTAATACATGAAGCACAGCGCGGAAATGTTATTTTATGAATGGTAAATAATGACACATATTCTTTATACACATTTAAGTTTCTTAGTGAACTAAGTTTAAAAAAGATGTAATTCTTGCTCTAAAATATTTCATATTGAAGAAACATCTACCTTCTTGGCTTTTTTTATCAGAGAAATGATATGACTTTTGAAAGAACCTGCCAAGATATCCTTATGACAAGTGTAAATGTGCCTTCCAGATCATTTTCTATCGCGAAATATTTATTTTGCAACCTTTTATAGAGGATATTCATAACTTTGTTTGGAGTTGCTGGTGGTTGCATCCACCTGTGCACAAGCATAACAATAGTGCATATGCTAATTAGACCTGTGGAAGGGGGACGGGTGGCCACAGTTATGATTGATGGGCCTCGCTCGCGAATGGCACGTGAGAGCCTCCCGTAACAATGGCTGCTCCTTTTGACTCCCAGGAACTAGCAGTGCTGCTATATAAAAGTGCATCTCATCACCGGGTGACATGGAAAACAGGTCTCTGTGTTCATCCTGTGAACATCCTTCAACTTAAATCAGCAGACTGCAGCAGAATAAAAAACATTTGCAACTCAAAAAATTTTTCAGTTGCGATGCTTTACAGTTAACAGTGTGATGCGTTGACTCTATCGAACAAAAATCTGAAGTTCAGATGTTATATAAAGACATACGGACTTGATCATATTGCATTGCACTCCAAACGGTAGACAGTAGCCGGTAATTTGGATAAACACACTCAGAGACAGAAGAGATAAGACAAGAGAACAAATTTGATCATAGATGGTGATTTCAACTGTGGACAAGAACTGTATCAAGATGTCTGACGTATCCAGATCATTCCTAGTGGATTCACTGATCCTCAAGAAACCAAAGGCTGACCACCTGCCAGTTTCTCCGACCAGTAAAGGTTCAGAAGATGCTTCTCCTCCGCCATTGAGGGGTCTTGGAGCATTCAGCACTCTACCCCAGCAGCTAGCAGCAAATCATCAAGCCTTCCACTGCTTCCCCCGACCTCCTGGTACGGGAGGTGGCTTGCTTGATTTGTACTGCCCATGGTGTCCGCCAAGTACCACACTAAGAGGACCGGGTATTCCAAACATTGGCATGGTACCTTCACCAGTATCAACTCCATCCAGCTCTGCTTCAGTGGCGGCTTCTGCAGCAACCGCAGCAGCAATGTCAGCGGCAGCAACATTCCAACAACAACAGCAACAGCAGGAAATTAATCAGCGGCAACAGCAACAGTTACTGCACAGCAACAGAGTAATGAAACCAGTTGTGAACAGAGCCACAGCTTCCTCCATGGTGCAGCCGTACATGATACCTCAGCGACCATCACTTGGAGGATCTCTTCCAGGATCAGCTTCAGCCTTCCGTCCCAGATCATTTGACGCTTCCGTGAGACCCTCAGCAGTAATTAATATCATAGAACCAAGAAGACTTCCTTATCTTGGTATCGGTGAGTATTTTCATGTTTTCATTTCATTGTTTTCCTTCCTTCTTTCAATATCGAAAGGCCTATGCACAACAGCGCCTAAAACATGTAGGTGATAGCCATTCGACTGAGACAATATGATAGCACTCTAAAACTACAACTGGTCAATTAGAAGACTTACAGTGCGCTTCAACGTGTACAAAATTCCTGCAACTAAGAATAATAGCTTTTTTAATATTCACCATCTATTTGCCAGGAATAACCTCTGCGATTATTCTGGTTTGCAGTTATTTTGTTTATTGAACCACCCATTAACATTCGTAACATACGAGAATGTAGAGTATAGAGTATCATGGTACCTTCAGAATGTGAATCACCGGACGTAGCTTAAAAGAAAGAACATGGTACGCTACAAATATTTGTGCATTATGTTACACAATTGACTTATTACATTTTGACTTTTGTATCAAACATATTTTCTCAGAAAATGCATATGTCAAGTTCAATGTGAATTCAATAGGAATTCAATTTTATTTTTAATTTTATATCAGAAATTGAACTGAGAGCAAGTTTCTCTTCTGCATGTACCATTGTCTGACAGATAAGTAGTGAAATTAAATACCAAACGTAACATCTATACAGTGGTTGCAAGGTACAAATGCGTCCATATTAATCTTTTATCAGTAAAATCGCTGTAGATCTCATCCTTGTAACGTGATCGTTGTGCTTTTTAAGAAGATTTTGAAAAGTGACTAAATTCTCTTTGAAAATATGTGCATTCTAAGAAGATTGAAGTGGGAACAAAAAGGCTAAACCACCAGTTCCGAAAAGTAACACTTACAAACAAATTACCAAAATTCGATATTTAACTTTACAATGGCACTTGAAATTAGTAAGAGGGATTTAATGTAAATTGACATGGTATAAATACAAATTTTGACGTTGTCTGTGAAGGCTAAATGAATGGAGGATGATGTTTGACCAGGGTGCCACCGAGGTAGAGGTCGAGACTTTGCCCTCCATTACCCCGGACCCCTGACCCTAAACGTGTGCGCAGTGCCCATTGGACCTCCCTGGTCTCAAAACAAGAGAGCACAGTCCTCTCGAGTGTCCAGACTGGTCCTGTTTAGGGCAGAGATTGTCCTGAATTATTCCTGGTTCTTGTCAGCGATCTCTGCTGGGGAGGGATGTTTGATTCAGCACCGGGAGTGACATGACAGTGACATCTCCCAGTGACAATGAGAGATTCTACCGCCCCCAACACTAGTGTCCCCTCTCATCTCCTCAACACGACCCCCAACCATCGGACCCTTTCTCCCACCCCAACCATGCATCACTGCCCCAGCCCTGGAGGTAGACACATCGTAGGTTATCTCTGCCCACAATGCCCCCACTTGATTCGCAGACACATCCTATTCATACAATGTCATTTTGTTTTCAATGAGAACTTTTTAATTTGTCGCATTTCTTCGTCAAGATGGGTTCAGTATTGTCTTGTGACAAGTGGAAAAAGAATAATCATTCATGATGTAGTTTAGATAAGCAACAAAGAGCCTCAATAAGCGCAAATTTGACAAACAAATTGGCTTAAATTGCCTAATTATACTAATACCATTAATCACTGTCACGCAAAAAAACGTTTCTATTGAAAAATAGGAATTTATCTATTTATTTTTGTTATTTTATTTGACGGCGCCTATTATAAATTCTTTGCGATATTTGAACTCGAGTTCTTGGTTTATTAAAAATGATCCTACTCTGTCAAACATGTAGCTTAAAATTGATAAGAAATGAAAACTAACAATTCAGTAAGGTAATAATAAAATCTCGCACTATGCTGCTTGTTTGTAAGCTGTATTGAATAATGTCAAGCCAATGCAGTTTTAAATCATGGATGGTAAATGTATTGGAGATTGAAAAGTGAAAAAAATGTTAAAATTGAAAATGCTGTTCTGAGTTGATGATTTACACTGATTCAACATAATTTTAATATTTTTCGGTCACAGGAACGGGTGCGCCACTTTCTCCCGGCCAGAGTTCTGGAGACAGTGATGATCTGAACAGCAGTAAGAGAATCAGAACGGCCTTCACCAGCACTCAACTACTCGAGCTGGAGAGAGAGTTCACGTCCAACATGTATCTGTCCAGACTTAGAAGAATTGAGATTGCGACCTACCTCAACCTATCGGAAAAACAGGTAACTAATTATTCTCACAAAACTTCTGTTATGATATTTAGATGTGTGCACATTGTTCAGTAGGAAACAAACTGTTTACATTTCTTATTTTATGCTAATTTAGGTGGCAACTTAAGCCAACAAAGAGGACTGTATTTTTCTTCAGTGTTTGCATTTTAAAAGATTTTAATTTGGCACTGATGGTTTATGCGGTTTAACAAAAAGTTACTTCATGTCTATTGTTTAGTAACGCAGTGAGTGTTCCCTATTATTTCAGGTCAAGATTTGGTTCCAGAATCGCAGAGTCAAGTACAAGAAAGAAGGCTCCGACGCCGAGTCCCACCAGAAGTGCAGATGCCTTCGCACATGTGCCCCCAGAGGCAGCAAAACAGTCCACGCTGAGCCTGACGATTGTTTGAAACAGTCCAGTGCGACAAGTGATACTCATAATGAAAGTTGCGACACGACTGACGAAACATTATGTGTTAATCGCGACAACAGTGGCAGCGACAGTAAATGCCAAAGTGACAATGAATCATTGGTCAACTCTGACGATGAGCACATAGACTGTGAAAGTACTTGAATAGAATTGCTTTATTTTTAAATTCTGCAACAGAAACTTGAACTTTTTACAAACATGTTTTCAGTATGTCTGCACATTAAACTATGACACTTGATCTGCTATTAAACATATACACACTGAAGAATTGCCTTAATATGAAGTTGATTAATGACATATTTATGTATACTATCTTGCCTGTATATTATTTATGAAGTCTATAATAAAGTATTATATGTAAATACTAAATAAATTGAAGTTTCCTCATGACTAGCAGATAAATGAATTTCAAATACTGTGTTTGATTCACAAGTCAAGATTTTCTCAGATGTGGTGTCACCCTCAAATAACCCGATGTAAAGAAATACCCCGAAATGAGACAAAACTCACCCAAAACATGTCGTTCAAGCTCTCGGCAGTAGATTTAGTTTTCGCAGCTCATGTAATTGCATTTATGATTAAAGGCAATAGAAGAATGATATAGGTATCATTCTGTCAAATCCATTATCAAGTTGGTGTAAGTGTCCAACTTTATAACCAATACAAGTCCAATGCAAAGACTGGAGAGTGGTGACCCTACGACTGCAAACATATCAAGTGACCAGTCACTTAAAATATTCATACCTCAGAGTGAGGTGTCGTTCAATGTATGGGAAAGTTTAACAGACGATTTGGGAAGGGGCATGTTGCTAAACTGACATCATGTAAGTTTTTGCTGAAATAGTCAAGTTCTTATTATAGAAGGTAAGGTACAGTTTGAATGTGATATGCTTAACTGTTTAGAACTAATATTATGAAAAAATTCCAGAGCTAACTTAAAGCCCTTCAGAGCTCAGTACAAGTGAATGGAAACTGATCACTGGTTTTGCTCTCTACTCAGCAGGTACGTTTCATTGAAGAGAGCTATTCTACAGTCTTTACATTCTTCTTTGCTTTTACATTAATATATTCATTTCTGAATCCGGATGACTTCCCAGTGACTCCCAGTAAATTCTGAAATGAGAAAAGTGTACATCCTCTAATTCCTGCCAGTATGTTCATGACGAGCCGGTTTTTGTTACACTTTCCATGAGACCTTGAGAATAATTGTCTAACATGCAACACACAAAAACCGTATTAAAAATACGATGTTTAAAAGTAGAAAAAAAATTGACCATAAACAAATCACGACTATCATAATATTTCTAAATATGCATGTTTTGGGTATATCCAACGATACAGGCGACGGACAAGAAAAAATGGAATCAGTTTGTGTGGTGCTAATGACAAAAATAGGCAAAATTATATGATTGATTTATATTAAGTAGTGGACAAGTCATTTTAACTTTCTCAGAGGAAAATATTTTAATTCCTTTTGTAGGTAACAAAAGAAATTCACACTGTGCAGTTCCTCGAGTGAAAGAAACATAAAATTCTGTTGTTCTTCAAGGGGAGAGCTTGTAAAAAAACCCACTTGCTTCATTTTGGACAGTTGCGTCAGGAAAACATTTAGATTTAATGAGATTACATTTTTTCTTCACACACAATACTTAACAAACTTGTCACCCAAATGAGAGAGAGGGTTTGTACAGAAGTCATTCGCAGGGGGCAATCGTAACATTGTCAGCTCATTAACCGTAGTTAAACTGTTGATTAACTGTCATCCACAACATGCTTCATTAGTTTACACGGTTACCTTACAACCTATCATTTCTGTCGCTGATTACAGGTGGCCGTCCCCCGCATTGGTCTTTCCACTGAGCCAACTTATTGTCTGGCCACGTGGATTTCTCCTGGCAAAGTCCAGGATCTTGGGTTCTGCACCTCAGCTTCCACAAAGAGAACACTGTGTCCCTTCTGGTGTTGTACAAAATATACCATCTCATTAAATTCATTTATGTGCAAACTAATTTGGTTTTGTTCACTGAAGTGTTTATGGTGTTGTGCATGGTTATGATTAATTGTATTGAAATAAGCAGTCTCAAATGCACACAATAGTGAAACAATGAAAAGTCACGTTACGTTCACTATTGACGAGGTAATCTTAATCTATGTGATGCTGGCAACAACAGAAATATACTCTAGATGAAGAGAGAGAGTGATTATTATATTTGAACTGATTTGATGTTCAACCAAATTGTTTAAAATTGTATTTGAAGTGTAAACCACATTGTTAAAAGCATTATTCAGTATAAAACTAACAATTCAGTAGACCCTTTAATTTAAACTAATATTGCTTTGTCAGTCTGTAGCAAATAACAATCATAAAAATCAAAATTACGGCACACAACTTTTCTTAAGCTTCATGATGTACTCCTAATTTTACACATAGATCATATCAGCACAGCAGGAGATTCTATTGTTCTTTCACTATTTTCTTTTTTGTCAATATATTGAAAAAATTCACTTAAGATTGAATACATTTTTGTTTAACTACATTGTTGAATCTACTTAGTACCAAGTTACCTTTCGGCCGTATGGTTCTTTGTAGTTTTATCTCTAAAGTATGCCTGTAAAGTCATTTTTATTTGGAAGTAAAGATTCTAATATTGATGGATATTTCAAAAAATTGACCTGCGGAGAGCTCGGGAATTAACTTGGTACACAGAACCTAGATTGATAAGTACATACTAAGTCCAGCTGAACCGACATCAAACAACGGCAAAAATAATATCTCTTTTTGAGTACGGACCAATGACCATGTCAAACGACAAGTTATGTCAAAGGTCACTCGGCAATCCTCCGTAACTCTGGTGGACGTCATGTGGGCCTCCGACATCTTGACCTGAATGTTTGCTAACCCGAATTGTATGACCCGTTAAAGATATTTTTCGGCTGACACAGGTTTGCTTATGAATACATATTGATAACAGAATAAGTAGAGATTTGATTTTAAATTAATTTGAAATGGGTTTAAAGGGTTTCTTGTTGTCGTATTTCGAAGAGCAATAATAATGATGATATCCACGGTGATTCGTGAATAACTCGTTCACGTTTTCTCATTCAACTAGTTATCAAAAGCCTATAACTTGTAATCTAGTTGTTTATTTCAATTAACAAACATTTGTGATTTGATGGAAAAATAGTCCAAGAAATACAAAGTGAGAAATTCATTGCAAAGCTTTCCAGCACTGAATGATAGCTACTTCTCAGTGTTTCTCTGTTGTACACAAAAATTTACCTGCATTTTCTGTTGGTGTGAAATAAAGTTTCAATTATTTGTGAAATATCATTGCCACGCAAGGTGTACTTTTTTATTTTGATGTTGATGAAAAAGCTAATTGTGCCTTGTAGCTTACGCCTCAATAGGATTTGACTAATTAGGGGCCCATTATGTTGTGAAACGTGAATAGTCAAAATCAATTAACAGAGTGTTTATAATCTTTACAACATAATTTTAGATTTACTTCCAAATTGTGAAATCAGAAAGGATCATCAGTCGTGGGGGACGGTGTTGGAATGACGTGGGTACAATTGCTAGGGTTATGGGCCAACTATTAGCTTTGGCTTCGGTTCAACTCCCATCATTAACCTAATAAGACCTTCGTATTTGGTTGCTTGGAAAGTTTCATCAAGATTTTAAAGTCACCTGCTACTCTTTTAAAAGTTGTTCAAGCATGGCATCATGCACAGTCTATGTCTTTAGAATTTGTCTCTGTCATTTCAAGTAATTTTCCTCGACTTCTGAGGAAGTTGACTAAGTTGACTTGGTCTGAAACCAACTTATATATGACAGCATTGTTTTCCTTTCTTTAATCCAGATATGCTTATCAAACGAGTAAATTGCTGTAAAAATGTCATTAATTATGCTTTTCCATTACGCACCACACTATTGTAAGACCTTCAGCCAGGCCCCAATCACGTTTCATAATATAACTTGATCTTTTCTTTCGGGCCCAAGTGTTTGCGGGTCTGCGTAATTGATCCTGCTTGTGGCGCGTTTGGATTTACTTGCCGCAGACAGTCCAAAATGGCTAGCGCTTACAGAACACTTCAAAATTGAACGGTTCTTTTGTAAGAAGTATAAAGAAAGCGACAATCAGCTTGACAAAGCACTATTAATTAGTTGCATAACTTTGATGGCAGATGGTTTCAAAATGCAGCAAACTTGGTGTGAGGATATTGGGTTTGTTTTCCGACAATCTCAGATTCTGCCTGGTTAACCGGGTCCAAAAGAACTTGATATTCTGCTTTTTCTTGACCCTTTCTTCCGAGACACCCACGTCTGACGAGTTTTCTTTCCTGCAGTTTGCTGCCTGCAGATGTACAATATGTACCTCTCCTGCCTGCAGTAGCATAGGTGTGTCCTATTTCTGATTGTTTCCAAGATGAATTGCTTTAGGGGAGAAGGGGATATGGTTATAACGTCTGCCACGTGAATCACACTAAAGCAAGGTCAAAGAAGGATTGTACGATTTCATAATTTGACGAAGAAACACCAGAACTAATTGTGCATTCATCAAGCCATTAAGCAAAAGCGTTGGTCCTAATGAACGGGTGACTTTCATTCAAGTGTCTTTCAAGAAAGCGTAAGAAACAACGGGCAACAAGAAACCAAAGTGATCCTACCCTGTCAAGTTGCTACTGAGACACACGACTTTCTCACAATTGTAGTTCTTTTTGAAAACGCTATTGAAAACAGGGGTTTATCTTATTTTAATCACCTGTCACCTGCCTAAATTGCTAGATTTTTTCCCTTTTACCAAAGGATTCCTGATTAATTAACGAAGCCCCCTTCTCATGTGTGGTATCAACATGTCAGAAATCCCTACAAATAAGGACATGATTTGGAGCTCATTGAAGTAAAGCAGGAACGTAGGAGGCACGCTACCTGCTGAACCTGCAGGTAGCTGCAGCCACACTCAAGACCGGTAAAGGACCCTTAAAAAGGCCACAACCTATCGGTTGCCACCTTCAAGACAAAGGAGGGCCTACAGAATGTCAAATACAGCTTGTTACGCTTTTTGTCATAACCTCAAATATAGACAGAGCAAAAAAAGGACCATTAAAAGAATGTTTGTCAACTTTTTAACAACTTCTGGCGGTGCATATGGCCGTAGCTTACGTTTCCAAGATTAATCCCCGTAATTATATTTGCAAAAGCACTTCTCTAAAGTAAATCTGAAAGCAATATTAAAAGTGAACAAGTGGTCATAGAAAGATATAATGGCAAGATCTAGTTTCCCTCTGGCAATTCAGTGAATAAAGAACTCATGTCGGAAAGTTGATTAAGCTATCATACACGCGAGTTTGTCGGGAAAATTCACTTAGACAAGCTTTACATGCAAATAGTGGTGAAAAAAGATTAAATAATAATCTGCATAAGATATATCTAACCCATTCTGACCTCATTAATCTAATATGTGTACGATATAAAACAGATAAAAATCAAGTGATGTATTCGTAGCAGTCTAATTAGCCACGGTTCATTTGAGGGCTGGGTTCCATCCAAAACTCCCCCGGGGCTTTCTACATGTTTTCCTTATAAGGCTAATACTTTCTAAGTGGAACTAATTAGGGATAAAAGAAATAAGTTAAATGATTTTCTGTGGGAATATAGTACTTTTAGGTCCAGTTCCAGATGATGACAATAAAGAATAAAGACTTGGGTCTCTTAAAAGAAAGTTTTTAATTAAAAAATGTTTTAGAAATCATTTTAATTCACCACAGTTCTTGCTATATTTTGTCTCTTTGAATTAAATGAACGTTGGATTATTCTTTTTAACGGACAAGTAAATATTGTGAAGTTGCATGCACGAGAAACGAACAGTTGGCTGTTTTTTTTATGGCACCCCTTGTTCTGCACCGCCGCAACTTGCAGTGAAGGAATCTCAAAGTTTCCAGGAAAGAGTAACTTTTTCTTCCCGTGAAGCATTGCGTAATTCAAATGATATGCAAATGAGGTTATGTAAACATGGCTGCCATAACAATGGAAAAAATGGATTAGGCCAGCTGAAACACTGACTCCGGAGAGCTTGCGCAAAGACTGGGTTCCTCGTGAAATCCAACAAATTTGAGTGTAAAAATAAGACAACTGTCGGCCTGATATGAAATTCAGTCATAATTCCCATCGTACAAATAATGTATGTCATTACAGTAATCTTTTAATTATCGTGTACTCATTAATTAAGTGATATCATGCCTGCAACATACATTGGCAAAAGGAAACTGATGAACATTATGGAGCATCGTTCCTTAAACTTGATCTGGTCGAACAAGCAATCTAACACAACTGTATCTGCGGGGCTCCAAATCACTTAAAATCTTTCTCAGGGCCACTTGTATTTTAAAATATGATATGCACAATTATATATTACGCTTGAAATTCCATTAGCTGGACAAGGAATTGTGGTCATTGTGCGTTGAAATTTTACACGCACATAGAAATTAGAAGCTATGCAACCGCAGAACATATCCAGATGGAAACATAAAACTTAATGTTCACTTTTCATAACTAAATTGATGTACACGCTTATTAAAAACGTTACTTAAACAAAATTGAACCTTTTTATAAAATGAATACAATCTTCATAATAGGCTAAAAGAACCTTGTAAATACGAAATGAAGAAAGAGAATACCACCGTAATAGACATGTCCATCCCCTTTCTACTCAATTACACTACCACCTAACAGGCCGTTCGTGTTAGAGCCTTTATGACTGGTCGTCATTATAATTTGCTAGACGTATTACATTCGGTGCACATGAAGAGCAAGAATTAATTTTAATAATAATAAGTTCACGCAGTGTACTGTTACATACATGTGTAACCTATCTCATATACAATAATTATATGCCAGACCTTTTAACCTAAGTAGAGATATGAAATACATATAGTCAAATGATATCTCCCTTTGTTAGATACGTACAGTGCTGTGGCTAAAATCAATTGTTTGAGAAAAGATAACAACGGTAATTTTTAAATTTGAAGTGTTAGTGCATTTCCTTGAGATTGAATTTGTAGATAAATTGCAAAATGAAGACCGAAAAACTGGTTGTACAACATACTGCTCAATTTAACAGACTCTAAGTATCTCAAAACCTAGCTTTATCGAACTTCATAATTCAGCAATGTTTGGATAAATAATTTTACGGTTGGTAGTTTTACTAAGCCAGTAAACCTTACACTTTAAATTCCTGGATTTTTTGTCCGATTTGCTGGTAACAAATTGGTTGGGACTGCATTTTCTGCAATATATACCATTCTTGTATTTAAGACTCACGCAATAACCACAAGATTCCAAATAAATTATAAAATTGCCATTTTAGACTTCTCGATGCAAAAGCATAATATGTGTAATTCGTATTAAAGTCTTTATTTTTGACTAATCAAACTAAAATTCTGTGGAATGAGTGAAATATAACAACATAGCACTGTGGTCATCGATTTCAATAACATTATGCATCAGGTATGTGACAAACCGTGAAATGTTGCACTTCCATAAGTACCCGTGACCAGCCCCTTCTGTCCACCCACGGACTGAAGACCCCATCTCACGGAGACTGACCGCAAGTGACAGGTCAATGACAGTTCTAACCATCAAGTCCACTCAGTGTCCATCTACTGAAGTGACCCCTTGAGTAGCTGTATTCATGAATCCAACATAAACAAGAAGCGCTTCTCAGGAATTGCTGCAGCAGTTGGCATCGCCTAATGATGATTATTAAGAGGCATGATGGCGACTAATTCAATCAAAATGCCTGTTACAAATGACAATAAGGAGCAGCAAATTGTGCATTATCTCCCTCGATGCCATTTCAAAGCTTGCAGTTTTACAATCTGTTTCTTGGTAATTTGTTGATAAAATCAGCATAAATGCCACGAATGACGCCCTAATGAAGAAAGTGACTAAGGGCTTAAGTTCCATTAACCAATTACTGACAAATCAGTGATTACATTGAATAAACACATATTGAAACTTTCAAAAGTATTATCGTTGCTTAAATGTTACATTTATGGTTTTATTGCCATATAAGACAGCATAGGCAACAAGAGAAAGTGGCCTGTACATCAATGCCGCAATTTTTAAGAGTGAAATGTGACAGAAACGAAAATGTACGAGACTGGCCGTGTCAGACAACTAAAACATACTGAATAACTTTTTTGAAAAGCATCCACGAACCCACGTAAATTACACACATTCCAAAAGTAAAAAGTTGAAACATCAACTAAAAGCTACAGTAATCCAAGAGAGTATTCGACAAAAAGTCAGTAAAGAAAAACTGGAAACCATATGCCTAATCATAATCCGTGGAAAGGTTTGTTTTATAACTGTGGGCCATTTCTTGCTTCGAGCATATGTTGCTCTGTCATTGTCCACAGAAGAAGTCATCATGTGCTATTAGATGATGAAGACAGAGTCCTGTATAACATTACAATGTAATAAAAGGATTGTCAACTAGATAATGACAAGGAGGGCACTCCCACACCAACTGCTCTCATATAGACAGGTAGTTAGAGGGAATTATGCACTGTTAACTAAAGCTAAGTAGCCCTCTTATGGGAGGAGTACCTGTATAAGGCATGTAGGGATCAAAGTCAAATGCTTTATTACCACAGATGGGTTGTTTGTAACATTCATGCAGGATAGCCACGAGGGGTGACTTGCCCTTTCCTTTCCAAGTGCTTTACAGTTGCTCCTAACAAGCCGCTCTTGCGCCACGTTTACAGCCATTAGCATCACTTCCTCACCCTTCAAGTCCCCAGACCTGCTGGGTTCGCATTGCTTATGTTACTTGTCAGTCAGCATCGTCAAAGGACTTCAACATAAGGTCTGGAGGCTTTATTCACGGTACTGACCATGTTGCCTGCAAACCACCAGCTCCCCTGCTGTTCAGTTAGGATTTCTATTACGACCAAACATGTGTTCTAGGATATCCTCCTAAAACACAATGGAAAGCAATGAATTTTGAGCTGAGTAAAAAAGCTGAGCTTTATGATTATTTTTCCAGTTTATAATGGGCGCTTTAATGGTCAGCGCGGTATTTCACCTATTTATTCCTGAAAATGTATCTCCCAGAATGTAAATGGTGCGGTGGCTCTTACACTATAACACCAATTAAAAGCCACACCTGGTCTCTATAATTCAACATAATTGACCATAACTGTTTTCAAATAGTTGGGAACAAAAATGGGCATACCATCCGAGTAAAATCAAAATAGTATTGATGTCACTTTTGTTGAATAGGCTACCATTAATGTTCAGCTTCATCATTCCTTTAAATGTTTCCGCTGCCAATATCAAATCATCCAGGAAATTCGTTTGCGTTGCACTGATGTACAAACATTCCATTAAAACGGCAGTAAAAGCTTGTCTTGTATCCATTCAAGTGAACATCATTTTAGGTATATCCATTCAAGTGAACATCATTTTAGGTAAGACAGCCTAAGAAACTAATTATCCAAAATAGGAGAACCAGAGGCTCCAAAATGGTTGTGAGCTCGTCCCAGAATGATTACCATATTTGCCACAAAGAAGAATGAAAACGAAAGTACTAAAGAACACTTGGAAACAACAAATTTGCGGCTCTGTCGTGGAAGCGCAAAGACCACATTACGAAACTGTATTGTTTAGCAATTTACAGTAATTTCTTCCGATGCTGAACTTTCTGGTTTTGTCTAATAATAACAATTTTATTTTTTATGCTTTAGATAAAAGAAATTAGGGCTTACAATTTTGAAAAAAAAATTTCTTGCAAGAACACGTTTTTTTTCACGGGGCAAAAATTATGACAAATTTTCAGATCATAATTATTCCATTTAAGGACTTACTTTGAGAAAGCAATTTCCTCATTAATTTAATCCTATTAAGTTAGTAATCTAACACGGAAATTGCCAACTAGAAAACTGTTTATTTATCTGTGAATTTCAATTGAGTGCTTGTCCACTGGACTTGTCTATTCATTTACTCTACCGTCTCAATTGTCTCACTCGGAAATTCTCAATAACGCCTATTCCCGCTTTCTAAACATTCGCAAATAATTCGTGTCTGTTTTATTGTTTAGCCTCTATTGGCCGAGGCGATTTTCAAAGTATCATATTTCCAGATTTATGACTTGCCAAAGGCAGGTGTAAAGGTTAAATTTGTCAAGAATACTGTTAAGCAGCATCTCTTGTTCCCGTATGGTACTTGTCCGTATAAATAGTCGTTATTCAGTAGGGTATTGATTCTATTGAAGCCCACTTCGGACGTTTTCCTCTCTCCACTTACAGATACTTAACACTCGCTTAACATACAGAAGTTCACAAAACACCAAATATGTTTGAATATTTATGACATTGTGTCACCTGTCCTCGTTAATTTATTAACGACATACTAGTATACTGTTTAGTAGACAGAACTTTATAGCTTACTTAATTTTATTATAAATGTAGTGAGTAAAATTATCTAGAAATTTAAAATATTAAATAAAGGCCACAACCCAGACTGTGTGAGGAATGAAATACGTGTGTATCAAGTATATGAACCTGGTTCGCTTAACTAAGATGAAATATTCTTGGAAATGACAGATGATTTTTGAGCACACTGGTCTTACGACAATGCTTATATTTTCACGTCCGATTTCTTCGCAATACAGTATTTTTAATCGCTTAAATACTGACAATAATTGGAAGTGTAAATCTTTCATAGGTAAATTGCAATAATAACTAATTAGTCTGCAATGTACAAATGTAAAATATGTAAACTGTCTTTCCTGATAAGTAAAATCATACTAAAATGGATTCCACTTAATTGCTGTCAATTTTATGATATCCTAAAGGACTATTATACAGGTGATTATATGGTCAAACTTATTTTAAAATCGATGTCTTGGTCATGGAAAATAAAAATAGACTCTGACTACTTTTAGACATTAAAAAGATGTTTCTCTTTGTTTTGTTGGCAACTTCCAGTTTCATATCACGACTTACATTACATTGCACTATGTTTTATCTAGACTAAATAGGGATGAGCTGAGATTAGAACGTTTTGCTTTGAGCAAAAGAACAAATAGAATAATCCGCAACATGTTGCACAAAATGTTCTTTAAGGTTTTCGGGCGAAGACTCGTGGTGTGAATGACACCCCAAGGTAAATCTACGACTTGCGCAGGGAAGCCTCTAAAAGGTTCCTGCAATGAATTTAGATTTCTCTTAAAAACAAAGAAATCTCTGGTATCAGTGGGGCTCGTTTTCAGTTTGTTTTGAGGCACAAGAGCAAAATGACTATGAATTACAAACAGATTGAATTTACTGAAAGGAATAATTTCGTGTTAATGCAAAGTGTTAAAGGTCATTCGAAATTCATGTTTGTTTTACATTAGGCCCATTGGGTCGGTTTCAATAAGAATCGCTAAATTATCCGGTCTGTTTCTTTGGAGGTGCAGTGACTTTTTTGAAGCCCTCAAAAGCTACTGCATAATTATGAGGTTTTCAAGAGACTGACTACTGCACTCTGTATGCATGGCTATAATTACAGGCCAACCAGCTTAAGGTTCCCAACAATAGAATTAAATGGTATTATTAAGGATTATGATTTGGATTGAAAAGATGGAACTGGTGAAACAAACTAGAGGCCATATGTTGGAGCATATTCACTTTGTGGAGGGGTGGGTGTCCCTTGGGGAATATCTTTGATTCTTGTAATTGACATGGAAGAGACATCATCAAGAGTTTGTCTTTATTATTAACTATGCTTCATTTAGTTGTTTCTTTGCACTTTGGTTAAAAGTCATCTAATTTTGGGATTGGATTTTCTAACGCGCTTATTGTTTCTAAACTGAGGTTTTCATTGTTCTTTTCATTACTTATTTAGTTTAATTCAAGGATATTAAAAATCACAACATGAGCTCCTCAATCATTATTACAAAAAATAAGTTGTTAGCTTAGTTTATCTCCAGATCATGAAATTACTATCAAAAGTTTAGGGCCCCGCAACAATTGAATTTCATGCTGAGATCATTCAATTGTTGCGGAACGCTAAACTTTGATAGTAATTTCATGATCTGCAATTTATTTTTGTGTTGTTGTTTGTTTGGCTTTTAATAGGTTTTAACTCTAGCGCAGAAATTCTTTTCGAATGCATTCAAACAAAACTGTCACATCCGTAAAGTATCAAATGCTTGTGTTTGCCTCCAATTATTTGTCACAAATTCTTACAAGTACAAGTATCTCTTCCTCAAACAGTGCATTTGAATCAAATGTTTGTACATTTGACCATAACAGTGGCTTTACATATTGACTCATGGGCCTTGAAGCCATTCTATCCATTAACAACTCGCTAAGTGAATATTTAAAGTTTTAATTAAGAAATCTGCTGGTCAGTGTTTGCTGAACTGTTCAAAGGTGATCTCTTCAATATGGCTGCCAGGGTGGAAGAAAAGTGGCACTCACTTAAGTAATGAATGCTAATGTATCCATCTGTTTAGGTATTGTCGGGAGATGTGCTAAAACCAAATAACATCTGCTTTACTTAATCACAGCAAACAGGCTAACACCACCGCAAAGCAGCTAAACATCTGAACGTGTGTTTTACGAGTTTTCTTCTAGTTACCATTGGCCTGTCATATGAGATGCATTTAATTCATATGTTGACCAATCCAGCATTGATTCAATTACTATTGAACAGGATTACAACCGTCTCAGACAAAAGTACGGAAGTACACCCTTAAGCCTAAAATTCCTGGAATTTCTATTACAGTTTTGGGTAACATCTGTGTTTTAATGTTTTCATATTTGCTTACTTAAAACAGTACTTTGCTTTTCACCACAAGTATTTGTGTCTTTATTTCCATTTATGGGAAGAAAATTTACACGGGGTACCTACAGAAAATGGATATTCGTGGTTCGCGCCACATATACATGAACTCTGTCTGAGTCTGTCCATCTAATGAAATCCAGGGAGACGTTTAAGAATTTAAGACATTTTAAATGAAGGTTGTTGGAAGTGAAATTAATCATTTTTCAACATAATATTGATGTAGAACTCAACTGCACGAACATTACAAAATTTAATTACAGTATCAATAGAACCTCAACACTAAAAGGAAGTCCATTAGGATGAGCTTAATGCAACGGTTGAAAAGAACGCTGTCTAAAAATCAAAAAGTGTTTCATTTTAAAAAACAACTATTATGTCTAAAACATGAAGTCACGTGCCATAAAAATGTACTTTTAAAAGTGTTAAAATGTTGTGCATGAAATCGCACGCGTGGTGAACATTAAGAAATGATGACCCGTTCTGACCTGTGTCCATCATTTCCCAAAGCTTATTTCTGCTTGCCACCTTTTAAAAACCTCTTGAAACCTTCAATTTGCCAACTTTTCCTTTTTAATTGAGGAGGGCCTGTAAGAAAATAAAGCCCTTATCAGATGCAGTGATTGAGGCCTGCTGATGACACGGACAATACTAACTGCATGACAGGGTGTCTCCATCAACTGCTCGCTCTCCGAACACCATTGAGCAGGTGGTGAAGACGACGACAAAAGACCTGCTCTTGTGGGTTGATCTACAGCTCATATGCAAACTCCAAGTGAGATGGGATATTCAATACTCACTTATCGGTTGTGCAACATTTCTAATAATGAATTGAAAAGGAGTTGATAGAAAGAGGGCGCGTTGGACATTTTTCTCTCGCTGTGCTGAAATTATGAAAAATATTCTTGGAAAATGTCATCAAGCCAATCTACGTATGCAAGTGCAAAACTTTACATTGTACATATATAGTCCATCAAGGCGTTGAAAATCAACTTTCAGCAATTTTGCACGTCATTGGGGTGTGGTACCAGGAGTAACTTGTGCAGGTTCGGTGAAGAATTTCCTCATATTTCAAAAGTAATTCCTGACAAAGGACCCAGTACAGGACTTTTGGTATGACCTATACCCTTCCATTGCAGTTCTAAACACCCAAGTTCTTGCAATCACTTTTCATATTTAAATCAAAACATCAGTTTTTATTGACAATCTGCCTTCTGAGAATGACCTTGAAAGCTTCAGTTTATATCTTTTCTTCAAATAACTCGTGCAGGCGAAGCGAAACACCAAAATCACAGCGGATGGAGGGACAACAATTGAACAGTGATAACATCTGAAGCGGAGAATAAATGGTTCGGGTGAGCAATCTACTGCCACCGTATTAGACCTGAGATTGCTCCGAACCAGTCCTCCCAGCAGATAAATGTGCGTCCACTGCACTTAGTTTCAGCTAATTCCCTCCACTGTTAGATTTTTTTCTCATTTCATTGCCTTGCGTTTTCGAAAGGTCAAGTATTTCGTACGGTTTATTCGTGTAAACGAACTGGAATACAGGTAATCAAATTAGCAATTAGATTTAGATTAAGTTTATGTTATTCTGGCTTTTACCTTGGAGTAATGGCCACTGATCCTTAACATACATAAACTTAAAAATAATTACTGCAACATAGAGTACAACACCCCAAACCGAACTACTTAGCCAAAAATCTACATGTTTGTTTTTCTTCTACTTAAATGTTATGAAGTCAATTCTTTAGCTAACCTACATCTTAAACTTGACCAGGTAAATGAATTATAACAGAATTTGACAAGCAGTTTTTGTGTATGAGAAATTGTAAATTCTTAGTAGTTCGGTTAAGGGTTTTAAGTGGTTTGGCTTGGGGTGTTGTAGTCTACTACCAATAATAATTACAAACAACATATGATATGAGGTGATTGTTGTACATTAATACGCTAGATATGCGTAGTAGCTTTGACCGATACAGCTGCAGCACCAGCACATACCCCCTATGGGACACCGAAGCAGCGGGCATATATGATATACCCCTTACAGCTACTACGCATACGTGTACACGGCACCACAGAGCATAGAGACAGAGCACCCGCAAAACTGTTCAAATGGACTCTTGGCTGAGTAAAACATCTATGGCTTAGCGTTGTTGTGTAAGGTTTTCCGAAATTATCTTTGCCTAAAAACTTAGGTAAATTGTGCCAAATAGCTTGGCGAATTAATACCATTAAGAGTAAGCTAACTACAATTGGAGGCTTTAAAATTGCAAATATTGGTAATCAACTTACATTCAGTCCTCTTTGTAGTCTTTAATACTAGTTATTTTGCTAATAAAAATTTCTGCCTATTTAGGTAAATTTACCTAAATTGTTAGGCAAAAAACAATTTTGAATAACCATTATTATAGAGGCGCAGGCCTAACGCTTAATGCTTACATTTGGCCCATAAATGTGACTTTAAAACGTTGAATCGAAGCACTAAATTATTCCGAAGCCCCAGACCCTCACATCCCAAGTTTTTCTTTCTTCACTGTGACATTGAGAAAAGATTATGGACTAAAGTGAACCCTCCTTTCCTGCTGCAGGCACAAAAATGTAGTTTTTGCCAGCAAGTAATACCACTTGATCAAAGCAAGTCTGCTGTAAATGATGACGTATTAATTGTACTTTTCCTTGGGTAAGCCCTGATATAAATATTCTCACTTGCAAATCAATCTCGTATAATATGGGTGCTTAAGCATTTTAAATGGCGTTTTCCGACTCATCGGTCTCACAGATAAGGTTTCCAATTTCATACAGCCTTTATTAATTTCGCTACATTTACACTTTAGCAAGAATTTATCTCCATTTTCACTCAGGGAGGTTTTCGAGCCAGTAATCTTTTGTTGGAAACAAATGAAGCTTGCCCGGTGGGCCTTGGTTCGATGCCTTTTCTGCTTACAGAAAAAAGGTAAAAACTCCCGAGTTGTAAAAGTATGGAAAAAGAGAGTGAAAACCTCAGATGCAATAAACCATAGTTGTTCTTTGCATGGAATGCCACAAATTCTGTTGTTTTCAAAAGATCTTTTCAGAGAGATATTGGTGTTTTCCAATGGAAGCCTGTGCGACTAAGTCATCCTTGCAACGCCATTCAAGTCGCTGTAACTTATGTGATATGCCATCCATCTTTTTCACAATCAACTAATAAAATCACTGCGACTTCTGGATGGCTCTAAAGTCGAGAACTATGGCAGTTTGGTTGTGTTTGCCATTCAATTAGGGAGGGAGAAATCTCATACCAGAGGCGAGAGCAAAGTGTCTCAAATCCATGATAAATGGCTCTCCAGTCTCATACTTGTTGGTGAAATAAATGTCGAAAGGGACACAGATTAAAACTAGCAATATGCTCCCAAAATAAATTTGCTGTTCTTTTATTCTTGTAGCTGCAAAGTGTAATCGGAAAACCATTACTTGTGATTAATTCATGCAATTTAGGCTGAGTTGCCAGTGTTTGGACTTGTCTCTACATCAAGAGTGTTTCCTAATTTTTAGCTAAGAATACATAAATAAAGATAATGGCAGCAGCTAGTGGTCCTGGTCAAATAAATTATGGAACAATAAGAAGATGTTTCTAGCTTTTGTTTGCATCTCCTTGGACACGGCGGGCATTACCGCGACAGAAATCAAACAATCATTTTCACAAAGCGCGCGTTAAAGTACACCTCAAAGTAACCCACGTAAAAGAGAATTCTTAACTTTTCCAAAAAAGGCCTGCCAATACTTTTTTTTTATAAAATAGTTTATAGCTTCTGAATTAAACAGAGCAGAAATATAAATTTTGATACAATAGAATGTCACATTAGACTATATAATTTCTAGTTAGACTATATTATTATTCGCAACAACAGCACAGAGACGTCTTCAAAGAATGTTCTTTTTGTTCAATAACATCTCCTGAAATTTCTATCATTTTGGAAGCCAGTGGAACAAAAGAGAGAACGAAAGAATTTCACGCTGTGCTTTTGGTGCACTATTGTTTCAAAATGATAGGAATTACACCCTCACAGATTCTGAATATACCAGAAGTGGAAAAATTTTGGAACAATAAAATTTCATGCAGTGTTATTGTTAGCATCACTAGCACCGTGCTAAAAGCGCTCCCAAATTAACAGGATTTTCCTGACCTGGCGTATTCTTTCCACATGGATTTTTGTAAAAAAGTTGCCAAGAATTTAAATAATTTTACAACAGACCAATTAATGTACCATGCAGATTCCATATACTGTAATGCTACATGCTCAAAGATAACATATGGAATCATTTCTTAGTTCCCTTTATAATGATATCTTAGTATTGCTGGTATTATTAGATCATAGAGATAATATTAAACCACTTACAGTATCCTAGACATCTCCAAAGTGTACTTTGCTTCACAATTGTTTACATAAATGCAGGTCTGTTTCCCTGGGACTAAGACCATATTAAAAATAATATCTATTCTTACTTGTTTTAATCACAGAACTATTGATTATTGTGTTTGTCTCGCTCCTTTAAATAGATGTTGATAGACATTCGGTCAAATCTTATCACTTCAATGAGAGGGAAAACGACGGAAACAAAGATTCGACATTTTGTCATATCTAGAGAAAAGCCCGGCCGTTACAAGACCAATGCAAGCAAACTCACAGGGCAAAAAGCGGCGTATTTCCGAGTATGGAGGCATTGGACATGAAAGTGAGATCAATAACACGGATTAAGCCGAAGAAGGTAACACTTTTTTGTTGTACAGTAAAATCTATATTGGGCGTACCAGTTATTTGGCGAACTACTGTCATCCACGTACCAATTTTCAATCACCAAAATGAATTTTACTTTTTTCGTACTCCACTGGGCGAACCTACTGTCGTCCACGTACTGTTTTTCCCTAAAAATGGATAGTTCGCAGGGAAATAATTATCTGATTGACTTAGTTGAAACCGCTCTAATAGCCTGGCACAACCAATCTCTGAAACTCGGTTAGTACTTAGATGAATGACCATTCAGTGGAAGGTGGTCATCCAACGAAACTGAGCAAATATGAAATCCAAAATAGGAGTAGCAATGATTCCAGAAGGGTTGTGTACTGGTCCCAGAACAGGTGATTGTGATGGTTGCCACAAAACAACAACAACAACAACAACAACAACAACAACAACAACAAAGAATCTGCACATCCTATGCCGTCCAATTTGTACTGCAGCCACAACCTTACCTAACTGAAATCCTAACATTACTAATTCTAAAGGCAATAACGATGATGCAATGATTGCAATGAATTTCGAAGCCGTAAGACCATTGGTTTACATTTATCAAAAGGTTAGATGAGTACAGTTCTGAAAGCAACTTTACTGAAGTTGTTAATAGGAAGTCATTAGATTAGGCACCCACATTTCTGCCTCACCGAACTTGAACGAGAAACAAATCGCAAAAGAATTTCTATATTGGATCCCAATGACATTACTGGACACACCCCTTTCTGTTCTTTTCACACTCAGTTATGTATTATTATGGCCACCCAGTGTTTTGGCCACCCCCCAACAATCCATAATTGTGCATGATTCTGCCGTGACCTGGTTCTTCGCATTACTCGGTGGCCTATTGAGATAAGACATGACCACGTGACTGAATAACAATTAATGGTTATCATTAGGCAATGGGTCGGGAAAGTTGACGTTGATATATGAAATGTGATCCGGGTTAGTGGACTGGGAGAAGCTGTTCTAATGCGTTTGTTGTGATCATCTCCTTCAGATAGCTGTTGAAGCCGAGGGGAACCACAGGGACGAGCACACCAGGATCAACCCCAGGGGAATAAAAATGGAAAGTGCAGCGCACTCCATGACTACGGCTCAGGGGTACTACCCTACCACGGCACACCAGGGGATGTATACCCACAGAGACTACTCACAGGCTCAGTACCATGCATATGGTCAGGCCTCCTGTGCCTACAGCGGCAAATCAGTGGGGTACAACACGGGGCAAAGTATGTCAGTAGTGGACCAGTATGGGCTCCCCACCCATGGGGACACTCCAGGCTCAGCCGGGGGACTCAGTGCGCATTCCTTTACTCTAGCTGCAGCCGCAGCCCTGCAGGGTCACCACCATGCAGCTCAGCACTCCTCTCACCATCACCTACAACCTCACCATCTAAATGGTACCACTCTGGCACAGACATTTACGCACCAGCAACTTCGGAATCATCTGGTAGAGAGACAGCCACCGCCTGCTCATAACCAGAACCACCCCTTGCACCAGACCCGGAGACCAGATGGCAAACTGTCCCCTGGTACCAACGGCAGTAGAAGTCCTGTCAACGCGAACCAGAACAGCTTACACTTCCCGTGGATGAAAACTACAAAATCTCATGCTCATCAGTGGAAAGCGGGTTGGTCAGGTAAGTTAATACACTATTATGTTGTGCACAATAGTAATCAATTAGTAGCGCGTTTTCATAAACTTTGCCAGCAGTGCAGTTATTCATATTGTTGCGTTAAGGATGCATTATGCGTAAGAATGATGTAATGTAATAAACCAAACTACAACAGAATACAATGCTTAACACATCTATTTCTTGACATTGGATGCGTGAAATCTTGATTTTTGTGTTATTAAAGGTAATGAAAGCGCACTGTGAGATATCTTCTATTTTACGTAGATTTCTTTACAAACGTTTCAATGACATGACTTATGACGGAGGGCCTCGATAGGTAACCAGAAATTAATTATTCACGCAAATGTTCTGAAAAACGTTGTGTAGTTTCAAATTAGGCAGACCATTTCAGTACATCCTCCAGCCGGCAACATATTTTCGTCCAAGTGAAATTTCTTAGATATTTTAAAGTAATAATACAGATAACGTAACATCAAAATTATTGAAATTTGTATTGGTATCATGCAGTTAAATTTTTGTCCAGCAATGTTATGTTGGATGGGAACAATTTTTTTTTTTGCTTCATTAAAATGAAATGGCATAGCAGTTGGGAAAATACATGAAATGGGAATATTTTGCATCATAACATTTTGCGCTGTTCTGTTGAATTCGTTCGTATTTATCAGGTATCAGTTCTACGATGATCTCTTTGATGGAAAATAATCAAATATTTTCAAGATACAAATCAGTCTTTTCACATTTATTAAAGACATAAAAAATGTAACGAGTTGATCAAGATCAAGGCCCCTGCTCCCTATAGTTATTTATCCGTAGCACTAAATTGGGGGGGGGTCCCGACACACACAACTTACAATGCAATCAATCCT
>JBCAUI010514135.1:0-12323 GCA_038406195.1 Haplosyllis anthogorgicola | reverse complement strand
AGGACACAGGTGCATATGTGTGTAAGATATGAAGTCTCTATGATCAATACTGTGAATAGGGTAGCTGTGCACAGACAACAATGATGACAACGCCGATGACGACGACAACGTCGGACAATTCATGATTCTATAGGCTCTTTGGCAATTATGCAAAATGAGCCAAAAACCAGGATTATTAAATTGCAACAGCAGAGTAAAAGCTCGATTGCTAGCAATGCGACGCTCCGCTTAAGGGTTAATCTTTGCATCTTTTCATTGGAACAGTCAGACGCATAACGACATCGGAACAAACCCGTCAATAAATGTGAAACGAACCTTTAATTGTTGAAATGTTTTTGTCAAGGGTCCACGGGGAGAGATTGGTCCACCAGGCCCAGCAGCTGAACGTGGAGAACAAGGCGCACCAGGATCACCCGGACAGGCAGGTCAACCCGGACCAAGAGGAGAACCCGGAGAGCCAGGAACAAGAGGAGAGCCTGGAAGCCCAGGTACAACAGACTTAAGCATTGAGATACGCTTTCTCCCAATTTTAGTCCAGATATTTTTTTCTAGGCTGAGCGACAAATATCCATAAAAAGGTTTATTTTGGTAATATTTGATGACATTTTTTATAAAATTAAACAGTGATATATTCCACTTCTACACACGGGTTTTCACTCTTTAAAACCTGGTATGTAATAATTTCACCACAACCGTTTTTAAGGTCCACAAGGAAGTCCTGGATTGGCTGGCCCACGAGGTGAACGCGGTGAACAAGGTCCACAAGGTCAACCTGGTTCAGCAGGACCACAAGGTCCTTCTGGACCAAATGGATCTCCAGGTCCAAGAGGAGAGCGTGGAGAGAACGGTCAACCCGGTAGTGATGGTCAACCAGGCGCCCCTGGACCAAGCGGCCAACCCGGTAACAGAGGTGAACCAGGACCACAAGGTCCAGCTGGACCTGATGGACAGCCTGGATCACCAGGTCAAAGAGGAGAAAATGGACAACCAGGTCCACAAGGTCAACGTGGAGAACCAGGACCTAGAGGCGAGAACGGTCAAGATGGACAACAGGGATCACCCGGACAAAGAGGAGAACCAGGACCACAAGGACCCTCTGGACAACCTGGACAACCCGGACCACGAGGAGAAGCAGGTCAAAGAGGAGAACAGGGAGAGCGTGGAACCCCAGGAAACAATGGAAGTCCTGGTCCACGTGGTGAACCCGGTCAGCAAGGATCTCAGGTAAAGTATTACGATAATACATCGTGAAGTGGGCTGAAAAAGTTCATACAAAAACAAATGATTTGAAAGACACTTAAGTGACTTAGAAGACAATTAAAATAAATCATTCTGCTTACATAGGGACCACAAGGACCTCAAGGACCACGAGGTGAAAATGGACAACCTGGATCTCCAGGTCCTCGAGGAGAAAATGGTCAACCTGGAACACCTGGAAACAGAGGAGAACCTGGCCAACCTGGACCAAGTGGCCAACCTGGACCGAGAGGAGAAGCAGGGCCAGCAGGTCCTTCGGGACAACTCGGTAACCAAGGTCCTCAGGGTCCACGTGGTGAACCTGGACTACAAGGTCCACAAGGTCAAAGAGGAGAACCCGGACAGCGTGGTGAAAATGGTAATGTCATTTTTGAAATTTCACAACAAACTTTCTATTAAACTGGGACACAGTGTCCGTTAAAAGAATAAGTAATTCGATGAATTAAATGTGGAAATAATTGTCTTTACAGGACAACCAGGAACACCAGGAAATGCTGGACCAAGAGGTCAACCAGGACCTTCGGGACAACCTGGAAATCGTGGAGAAGCAGGTGAATCAGGACCACAGGGACCTCAAGGTCCACGAGGAGAACGAGGAGAAAATGGTCAACAAGGCTCCCCAGGACCTCAAGGACCCTCGGGACCACGAGGAGAACCAGGACCCCAAGGACCTCAAGGTCCTCAAGGACCTCAGGTTGACTCTTTAGATTGAAATTACCATCGAAGGCAATTGAAAAGTTCGGAACTGTTCATATGCTGCAGAATACTTTACATCACCCACAGACCAGTTTTCTTGCCATTTTGGTCAGCTTAAACCAATTTTTAAGAAGCTAGGGAAATTTTACGTTCAATATAAATTACATAATGTTTGCCTTTCATGCTGTTATCTTAGGGACCTCAAGGTTCACCTGGAGAATCCGGACAAGCAGGACCACAGGGATCACGTGGTGAACCCGGTCCGCGTGGAGAATCGGGACAACCTGGTACACAAGGTCAACGGGGAGAACCTGGACCGGCTGGACCTTCTGGTCAACCAGGACAACCAGGTCCACGCGGAGAAAATGGTGAACCAGGACCTCAAGGTTTGATCCTCACTATTGATTATAATGCTGAAATAAATTGCACCGAATAAAATTTGCAAGAAAACTCCGGAGTTATGTGATCATATTCACCTTATTCTTTAGGACCAAGAGGTGAAAGTGGTGAACGAGGACAACCTGGACCATCAGGTCAAGCAGGCAGACCAGGCGAGCAAGGTCCACAGGGTCCACAAGGACCGTCAGGACCAGCTGGACAACGTGGTGAAAACGGACAACGCGGAGAACCTGGTCCACAAGGAGAGCAAGGACCCAGAGGAGAGTCGGGAGAACCTGGCAGAGATGGTATGCTTGCTTACTTTCGTGCTTGCATTGCTTCGTCACGATTTAAAATTTTGCGCAATTAAAACAATGTCACAACTTGGTTTACCGTATACTTCAATTGTTTTAATCCTTCCTGAATTTTGTAGGAAATGCTGGAAGTCCTGGACCACAAGGTCCACGAGGAGAACAAGGATCACAAGGTTCAGCAGGTCAACGTGGAGAACCAGGACCACAAGGTCAGCGAGGAGAAGCTGGTCCTCAGGGATCACCGGGTGAATCGGGACCAGATGGTCAACCTGGACCACAAGGCCAGCGAGGAGAACCAGGACCACAGGGACCATCAGGACCTCAGGGACAACCAGGTCCAGCCGGACAGAGTGGAGAACCAGGACAACCAGGTCCAGCTGGACAGCGGGGAGAACCAGGTCCTCAAGGAGAACAAGGACCACAGGGACCATCGGGACAAAGAGGATCGCCTGGACCACAAGGTCCAGCTGGACCAAGTGGACCATCAGGTCAGCCTGGAGAGAGGGGCGAAAGAGGAGAACCTGGACCAGCTGGTAATGATGGACGACCTGGACCACGTGGTGATCAAGGTATACCTTTACTGTTTATATACCTATATTTTTTTATTTCAAATGATTTTGTTTTATCGAATTATACTGGACCACTAAACGTTTTATACGACAGGTGAACAAGGACCACAAGGACCTAGTGGACCTAGAGGATCACCTGGACCTCAAGGACAACGAGGTGGCCCTGGAGAACAAGGTCCTCAAGGACCACAGGGCGAACAAGGTAGACCCGGACCCGCTGGACAAAGAGGTGAAAATGGACAACGTGGAGAACCTGGTGAGCAAGGTCCTCAAGGGCCAAGAGGAGAACCAGGACCTTCCGGCCCTTCCGGCCAGCCAGGTACTAAAATTCAATGATACATAAAACTGTAACTGCCTTACGCAGTGTAGTTAATAATTTGAATTGCACCTGTGAACTATTCCTAAAATTGGCTAAAATTTGATCAGGTCCAAGTGGTCAACCAGGACAACCAGGAGAACGTGGAGAACGAGGTGAACCAGGACCTGCAGGCCAAAGTGGACAACCAGGAGGACCAGGACCTCAAGGACCTCAGGGACAAGCAGGACCAAGAGGACAACCTGGACCACAAGGACCACGTGGAGAATCTGTACGTAATAAGCTGAAGTTGTAATCAAGTCGAATTTTAATGGTTAAACCAGTATCTAGTTAGCGCCACATAAATCATGAAATTTGTACGACTCAAAAATAATTTGACGGCAAAAAATAAGCTTTAATCAAGATGGAATCAGTGTTTGGTTTCCCAGTCATAATCCAGGGTATTTTGGCGATTTTAATAAAATAACACATTTTTTCATGGTAAAATTACAGGGAGAGAGAGGTGGACCCGGTGAAGCAGGACCTCAGGGTCCATCTGGTCAGCCCGGCACGCCTGGACAACGTGGAGACCGTGGAGAACCTGGACCACAAGGACCACAAGGCCAGCCCGGACCACAAGGTCCAGGCGGACCAAGAGGCCAACCTGGAAACCAAGGACCACAGGTAAGCTTTCAAAGTAAATGGAACGAAAAATTATAAATTCATCTTTATCACTTCATACATAAATATATTTTAGATATTTACCTAATTAAACTGCTTTACGCATCAGTTTGATTATTATTGGTCCAAAAATTTATATTTAATGAGAATCACTTTATGTAGGGACCTCGAGGTGAAGTTGGAGAAGGTGGACCTCCTGGACAACGTGGTGAATCTGGACCACAAGGACCCAGAGGAGAACCGGGACAACCAGGACCACAAGGAACACGTGGAGAACGAGGCGAACCTGGAGGCGATGGTAGACCAGGACCACAAGGACCTGTTGGAGAACAAGGATCACAAGGAATCCGGGGCGAGCCAGGTCAACCTGGACCATCAGGACAATCTGGCCAGCCTGGACCTCAGGGACAACGAGGAGAACCTGGACCTCAAGGACCACAAGGACCCAGAGGAGAGCCCGGACAAGTATGTCGTATTTGGCATTTAATTTTCTCAGAAAAATACTGTTGGCTACCTTTTTAAATGTCTTGAATGACTTTCTCAATACATTATAGCTAACTATCAAATGTTTTCCTTCAGAGAGGAGAAAATGGATCTCCTGGATCTCCAGGAGATAGAGGAGAGGATGGATCTCCAGGACCTGCTGGACCCCAAGGTCCTCAAGGTCCACAAGGTCCACGAGGAGAATCTGGCCAACCTGGTAAGCAACGCAATAGACATGTTGTTGAGCTGTTTTTCATAAAATCCCATTGCATAAAATATCTCATTAAAATCAAACTACATCATTAAATGTCATTTAAAGGTACCAATGGACAACGCGGTGAACCTGGACCAGCTGGACCGTCTGGCAATCCTGGACCACAGGGTCCTCAAGGACCTCAGGGACCACAAGGTCCATCTGGACCTTCTGGACAGCCAGGACCTCAAGGTCTGCTCTTTGAATCTTTACTTACTGAGCCATGAACTACCGTACATTTCTCAACACTTTCCGCACTATTATCTTTGTTCGTAACAATTTGGGAACATTTAGTAAATGGCTACTTTCTTAAACTTAGATTTGCTTAAACCATTACATTTTCTTGGTCTTGCGAACAATTATGTCAAATTAACGTATTAAAAATACTTCGCAGGACCAAGAGGAGAGCGTGGTGAACGTGGAGAATCCGGTGAACCCGGTCTGCCCGGACCGTCTGGACCACAAGGATCTAGAGGTGAATCTGGACCACAAGGACCTCAAGGACCACAAGGACCCGCTGGTCCTCGCGGTGAAAATGGACAGAGAGGAACGCCTGGAGAAAGAGGACAGTCTGGTTCACCTGGAGAACAAGGACCTCAAGGACCATCTGGTGGGTTATATTATTTTTGTCGGTCAAAACAGAAAATAGAGCGTATTCAACTTGAAGTCACGCCTTAAATGTTTACATTCACAGTCTATTTACATCTGAAGATATCAATCTCACACTGATAAGAGGGCAAGTCTACAATAGGTGCATTGGTGAACCCCAGACGATCGTAACTTAATCAGGGTTTCTATTCAGATCAAGGTTTACTTTTTGAAGAGCTTGTTGTGTATCACACTTTGTATAATCCAATCAGACGTGAGTACTGTTATAGAATAAATGTTTTACTAATCTCATTCGAACAGGTCCATCTGGCAACCCTGGACCACAAGGACCGCGCGGTGAACAAGGAGAACCAGGTCCTGATGGTCAACCCGGATCACCAGGACCTCAAGGCCCAAGAGGACAACCTGGACCTCAAGGTCCATCTGGACCTGGCGGTGAACCAGGACAACAGGGTGAACCAGGTCCTCAAGGACCACAAGGTCAAAGAGGAGAACGTGGTGAATCAGGACCTCCCGGACCAAGTGGTCCAATTGGACAGCCAGGTATAAAAAAAATTTCTTTGCATATTCCATTTAGTTATTCCAGTATATTACCAGACAAGTTATTGAACTACAATTTTGTGTAGTATAAAAGCAATGTCCAATGTTATCATTTAAGGACCTGGTGGACCAAGAGGCTCACCTGGACCAAGAGGAGAACAAGGAGAGCAGGGACCAGCAGGACCGCTTGGACCATCAGGACCTAGAGGTGAATCTGGACCTCAGGGACCAGCCGGCGAACCTGGCCCTCAAGGACCACAGGGAGAGTCTGGACAACCAGGACCCCGTGGAGGACCCGGACCTCGAGGTGAAAATGGCCAACAAGGAGAGCAAGGACCTGCAGGACCACGAGGAGAACCTGGACCTGCAGGACCGTCAGGTCCATCTGGACAACCAGGACCACAGGGACCAAGAGGAGAACAAGGTCTCAGAGGAGATGCTGGCCCACAGGGACCGCAAGGACCTGCAGGACCTTCAGGTACGTTATTCGTCATAGTAATATACATTAACTGCAATAAATGTTATCTCGAAATGAAATATTTAAAATATCAAATAAAATAAAGGGCAATGGTTTTCAAAAAAAAATTTGTTACACAGGTGAACCAGGACCACAAGGACCAGCAGGACCTCGCGGAGAATCCGGACCACAGGGTCCATCTGGACCACAAGGACAACCAGGACCTAGAGGAGAGATTGGACAGCCTGGACCTGGAGGTCCACGTGGTGAAGCAGGACCTCAAGGCCCACTGGGTGAGTCTGGCCCACAAGGACCTCAAGGACCACGTGGAGAACAAGGACCAAGAGGTGAAGCTGGTCCACAAGGGTCTCCAGGAGAGGGTGGAACACAAGGAACTCGTGGTGAACGTGGTCCTTCTGGTCCACCTGGACAAGCTGGTAGCCCTGGACAGCCGGTAAGTGGTATCATTTTCTAATCATTTAATGTCAAACAATTTTCAATTATGATAAATTTAACTTTATCTTAAATAAAATAAATGCTCATCACACCATTTTCCCTCAGGGACCGAGAGGAGAGCCTGGTGCACGTGGAGAGTCTGGACCTCAAGGTGGCCCTGGTCTGCAAGGACCAAGAGGAGAACGCGGTGAGCAAGGACCCCCTGGACCTCAAGGCAATGCAGGCCCATCTGGACCCAACGGTCAGCCCGGACCTCAGGGACAACCTGGTGAACAAGGACCTAGAGGTGAAAATGGATTGAGAGGACAACCAGGACCACAGGGACCAGTCGGTAAGAACTAAACTACGAAATTTCGTTTTCGTGTCCGAGGATTTGATTCCTGAAAATATCACAATAATATGCCAAAAAAAAACCCTAAATTTATTTCGCAACCATACAACCATGACTTTCTGTGCTATGTAAATCAATCATAATGGCATGGATAAAAATGTACAATGTGAAGGAAAAATGAAGGTGAAACAGATTCCTTTAATTTTAACTTTAACATTTAAACTCAAAATAAAACATCACAACAATGAGTCTTGGGGAGACCCGTGTCATAAATTTTCGAATTTAGACTAATTATTTTATTGTATCTGCATAGGTCCACCCGGTGGTACCGGTGGTCCAGGCCAAAGAGGAGCACCAGGACCTCAAGGTCCACAAGGCCCACAAGGAGGACCAGGAGGACCTGGCCCTGCAGGACCTCAAGGTACTCGTGGTGAACAAGGTTTGAGAGGAGATATTGGACCACCCGGACCCAGCGGAGAACAAGGACCTCTAGGAGATCGTGGAGAAAGTGGACCTCAAGGTCCAATTGGACCTGCAGGACCATCTGGACCTGACGGTCAGCCAGGTTCTCCTGGACCACAAGGACCGCGAGGAGGCCCTGGACCTCAGGGTCCAAGAGGAGAACCCGGAGAGGGAGGACCACCTGGACCTAGTGGACCAAGAGGTACTCCTGGACCTTCAGGACCAATTGGAGAAGGCGGACCACAAGGTCCTCAGGGACCAAGAGGAGAAGCAGGACCACAGGTTATTTTAGTCATTTCTTTCGTCACACCTAAATTGTAAATTGTTCTAAATTGTTACTGCAACGCAACGAAAATACTTGATATTTCAAAGCCTCACCCAAAATTAGTGCGGGAAATACGTTCAATGACGGAGGTTGCGCATTAGATTCTCAACTGATGAATTAATTCTTTTCAGGGACCAAGAGGTGAGGGTGGACCTCCAGGACCACCTGGTGAATCTGGACCACAGGGACCAAGAGGAGAATCTGGACCACAAGGCCCACAGGGACCTGCTGGCGAACGTGGTGAAGGTGGAGAACCTGGACCACCTGGACCATCAGGACCACAGGGCCCAAGAGGACCTGGTGGAGAACGAGGACCTCAGGGAGAGCAAGGACCACAGGGACCTTCTGGACCCAGAGGTGGCTCAGGCCCAGCGGGACCATCTGGACCAAGAGGAGAACAAGGACCTCCTGGACCTAGTGGCCCATCCGGAGGCACTGGACCACAGGGACCACCAGGACCAAGAGGAGAACCAGGTGAGGGTGGACCACCTGGTCCATCTGGACCCAGAGGACCTGATGGTCCATCTGGACCTCTTGGACCAGGAGGACCTCCAGGAGAGCGAGGTGGACCTGGTCCCTCTGGACCGAGAGGTGGACCAGGTGAATCAGGTCCTCCAGGTGTACAGGGAGAACGAGGAAGCCCAGGACCTAGTGGACCTCAAGGCCCATCAGGAAATAGAGGAGAACCTGGATTGACAGGAGAACAAGGATCTAGAGGTGAACGTGGACCTCCAGGACCAGCAGGACCTAGAGGACCGGATGGAAACCAAGGAGCTACAGGATCTCCAGGATCACCTGGTCCACGCGGTCCATCGGGAGAAAGAGGTCTGCAGGGACCAATTGGACCATCTGGCAACCGAGGAGATGGAGGAGAACAGGGACGTCCAGGAGGTACTGGCCCAAGAGGACCTAACGGAGAACGTGGAGAACCAGGCCAACCAGGACCCACGGGACCAAGAGGCCCTGCTGGTCCAAGTGGACCACAAGGACAGAGAGGTGAAGATGGACGACCAGGACCTTCAGGACCAAGAGGAGATAGAGGAGAACGTGGACCTCAGGGAGAACAAGGAGCACAGGGACCAGTTGGTCCAGCCGGCCCTGACGGATCACAAGGCAGACCTGGTAGTACTGGTGCAACTGGCCCAAGAGGAGCAACAGGTGGCACTGGAGCTGATGGTAGATCCGGACCAAGAGGACCTTCTGGTACGCATTTTTCACTTCTCCCTCTGAAGAATAATTTTCTGATTTGACCAAAACTGCGGGTAAAGAACTTTCTAGAGGCGTTTTGAATCTCTGATCAAACTATTATCTTTCACTGCATCGTGCATAATACAATCAGCGTTTCAGTTCATTTAATGAATATTATGCAAAATATCTCGATGAGGCAGTCCATTTACTTATTCTAAACAAAATTCCCCTATGTAATGTGTAAAACTAATGAGACGCAGACGATTTGAAAAAATCTTTGTCGTATAGCACACTACAAACTGAATAATCCCTGATAACACTTCGAACTTCATCTTTTAGGTCCACGAGGATTCGGAGGGCCTCCAGGTCCAAGAGGCAACAGTGGTATACCAGGCTTTGCTGGACCACCCGGAGACAGAGGAAACACCGGTTGGTATATTTGACTTCGTATGAATCAATGAGGCTGTTCGATTTACTCTAGATTTGGCACTCCAAAACGGTGCAAGTGATCGAATGGTGTACAAAACTCCACTCAGTGCACACCACTCACACACCACCTCTGGAGGTTGGTGTGTTGGTGTAATGGGAAACGCACCACAGACCAAGCTGTTCATTTTGAGCACACTGACGCGTTGCACTCACAGTGTACACCAAAAGTGTAAATCGAACAGCCCCATTGGTGTTTCTAACCCAGTAAGGCTTTCGTGAAAAGCCACATGTAAACACGTTGTTTATTGTTTACCTCTAGATCTATGCCAAGAAATCATTTTGGTTAAGACCAATATCAGCAACTTCAGGAGTATTTCACATTAAAGGCTTAAACTAACTGAAGGGTTTGTCATTTCAAATTCACGTTTTCCGCCATGAGGTGCTTACATACGTGGATTCGCTTGTACGTTACTCGTTGCAGCTTCGGCTGACATTTTTACATGTAACGAGCTGGTATTAATAAAGAAAATTCTAAATTTATTAAATATATTTCAAATAGAATGTACTGTATTGTAAAATAAAGTACAATAAATATGAATTATTTGTTCTTGCAGGATCTCCCGGTCCACCAGGTCCTAGAGGTCCGGATGGATTCACCGGATTGCCAGGCCCAAGTGGACCCGCTGGATTTGCTGGTTTACCAGGAGCTCGTGGCCCACCTGGTCGCACAGGTGTCAATGGACAGCAAGGTTTCACAGGTGAGAATCACTAGTTGATGTTTAGACTTCTTTAACTTATTTTCCAGAATTAAGTTCGATTGTGAAGAATGGTTATTTGTAACCACAAATTTAAAATTTTCTGATCTAAAAAGTATGTGGTACAAGGTATAACGGCAATATGTTTGACTAAAAATTGGTAGGATTTAAATGCAATCATGTGCTACTTTTTAAGCGCTGATGCTGTGAAAAATCCCATCCACAACCACATACCAAATAAGAGTACTTGACGTCTGGGTTGGGCGACATTGTTCACTGCTCTGAATAAATCTTAATTTGAAATCTTATTCCAGGTGAACGAGGACCATCAGGTTTCACTGGACCCAGAGGCCCAACAGGAGCTACTGGCCCGACAGGTCGCTCTGGAGCCCGGGGAGCCACTGGTCCTACCGGCCGATCAGGCGCTACCGGCGCAACAGGTGTCCAAGGTCCGCGAGGTTTCACTGGCGCTAGAGGTTCACCTGGTCTTGGAGCAGCTGGTCAGTAAACGTGCATTAAAAACACATATCATTTGAGTAATTTGCCACAGACTTAATGAGTATCACTGATAGTCAAGCTCAGCAGACCCAAAGTATAGTAAAAGTCAACAATGACGACCTATTAGCCAGAGCAAATGAGACTTTGGAATGCTGAATCGTGCACAACCAGCGCGTTTCAATTGCTCTCTGATACAGTGTGGCCAGTTAGCTATGCAATCTTGTACGGTTCCAAAAGATGGTAAATCTTTGCTTCGGAAAGATGGTTTTCAATGAGCAATTTAATGAACGCATGTGTTTGCGGACTGTTAGTCACGTTAGTAATGTCATTTGAATCAATTTTTTACGACTGCACTGGATAATAATTGTTGTTTGCTGGGCTGTCTGCACTAAAAGCATAGTGTGTGTTCCCTAAAAATTCGCGCTCAAAACCAACTGAGTAGACTTGCGCTAATCTTCTAATTTTATTCTGTTGACAGCTCTAAGTGCTGACGTTCAAGTTGCAGAACAGGAGGCAGCGGAACAGGCCGCACTGATCCAGACGTTCGGCGCCTCCATGTCCACGGCCACCACGGCGCTCGGAGCCTGGGCAGCAGTAGTCACCGTGGCCCTAGTCGTTATCATGGCGGTCATCTTTAGGTACCAATTTATTTGTATTATTTTTCATCCATCGAATGGATTATGACAAGGCTAAGTGGTCTTCCGTTAGAAACACTGACCACAATTTATTACATTTTGTACCATTTTGTAGTCACTTTACAAAAAGGAAGATAAAGCTTCATGATGTCATTCTGTATCCTGATTATATCGTTTTCACATTTTTGTGGACCTCTGGTCTAATTCCTGCGGCCACTGGTATCGCTGTTTCGGACTATAAAAACTAAGCTAGGGTTGACTACTGTACGTGCGAAAAACTGTCAATCACTCAAAGTAACGTTAAATCTTTATCGTGCAACTTGACCTCACTAAAATTTGGTTTATTTTGTTTGTAGACGGTTACGCAACAGCAGCAAGACGAAGAGGGCGCCAGATGCAGCGACCAGCTACGCGTCCAGCTACGTGTCCTCCTGGAATGACGCGCAATCCGTTTCCGGTACAACCGCTTACGCACAGGCCATTATACAAAGCACAACATGTAGTCCACCCACAGAGTAGCGCCCGGGAATTCTTCCTTTTTTTCAAATACAATGTTAAAAATTGTTCCTCATGCTCTGTAAAAGGACTAGAACAAGAGTTTCTAGACTTCGGATATACTTTATTAACTCTGGTACAAAAATACATGCAGTCTCGTCAAAGGTGCAAGTTGAACTGTAACTGTAATCAAAGATGGCTACTAATGATGCTAATG
>JBCAUI010514124.1:0-12323 GCA_038406195.1 Haplosyllis anthogorgicola | reverse complement strand
ATGAGAACATTATCTAAGTAATTAGCATTAATGAGATCCATAAATTAAATATAGTGGCGCCCCTAGTGGGGAACCCCACATTGATTTGTAGCTGGAGTGCCAGCCATCCTCTCTTGCATCCAGAGACCATGATTTATGGAGAGAAAGAAAAGATGTGACTCAATTTGGCCGTGGAAATCCTTTTGTATCCACCCTACAAATCCAAAAATTTAACATTTAACACTTAAAGACGTGAATGGCAACCTAAATTTTACAATGTTCTTTGTTTGTGTTATAGATTAACTAATTCAGGACCATCTCAATTTACTTCGGGCAACCTGCTTTCAGAGTCAGGTTGCCCTGCAGGCAACCTTGGATTTTTTCACTAATTCGAGCCCTGTATGGGGGATCTCAGATACTTTTTACAAAGACACTTTTACTGTTAATGACAATAGATGGAGAAGTCACGTCTCCTGTTATCTTGCTTTTGTGTTTAAATTAGTATTTAGTTTGCTGGTACCTTTCACATTAACATTCATGTCAATTGCTAGATTAATGGCAGTTTTGTATACATTTAAGTCTAAATTCAAATCAGTCTTTTGTTGTTAAATGTTTAGTTTCTGGGACATCTGTAATTGTTACCTTTGCACTTTCTGTAACTTTGCGTATCAAATGGAATGGACACATGCCTTCAATTTTGTGCTCACCCTTTATTGATCAAACTGATTCTTTTATTGGGATAGAAATAACCGTGTGGCTTGTTACTATTGTTCAAATACCAGCTTTAGAGCTCATAGCAACAATGTACTTTCTTCTAATTAATTTTGTAAGACAAAACTCAGGAACTCACATACTTTCATCCAAAAATAAGACTAAAGCTATAGTCCAACAAATTATAATCACTAATTTGAGTTCAGTTTGCTGGCTTCCTTCCAGTATCATTTATTTATCTTCACTTCTTCTCACTATTCAACAGATAAGTCTATCACGCTTAGCGTTGATAGACTACTGTAGACGGCAAGGTGGTTTCGCTATGGAGTCAAAAATTGAGGACAAGGTGTTGGGGATGAACCCCCCCCCAGGTGAGGACAAGGTGTTGGGGATGAGGTGTGGGGATGGACCCCTCCCCAAGGATGGAGGATGGATCTCCCCTTCTTCTTAATACTTTTATACCTGACAGGAAAACTGTGTTTTTTTCTCATTTGCGTGATAGACATTTTACCTGGCCTACCCGGGTAATTCTTTCGTTTAGGATTGTGGACAACCATAGCTATCATGCCCATCAATTCAATTATAAGTCCTGTAGTGTTTCTTATAGTGGATCATAGCACACAACAGTGATTCTCCTAGCTTGTGGAATATCATAATAATTTCCGTTTAAGTCTTAACCCCTTTGATACCTAGGGCAGTGCTCCCCTGGGTCATATTTGGACCCAGGAGGACCCTCAGGACCATATTTAGCCCAAAAGTGAGGTTTTAGAAGTAAGTGTAAATGGACAGGACTTTAAAAAGTGGCCCATTTTTGTCTTGTGTTTCACCCTAAATAGGGATTAATGGGGGTCACAGGGGGCAGTGCCCCTTCACCTCCAAGCAAAATCTGACGTTTTCAAATCTTCGAGCATGTAAATCTAGAGGTATCTACAACTTGGAATTGTCTCATGGTCAACACAGCAGAGGGCCACCCTCACTAACTGCCTGGCACCAAATAAGGTCCCAGTCAGTGAAAACACTAACACAAGTAACAAAGTTACTTTTGAGGTAAATTTTGGAAAAATCAAGGGTGTGCTCGATCTTTAAACAAGTGTTGTGGCCATCTGGTGACCTGCTCACAAACCAAACCTGGTGCTGTTGAAAGCTCAATGTGTAACCTTCTGACCCATGCTTAGCACATAATTCTTGTAACAAAATTTAATGGTGATTAGCATGCCCCTATTTCTCCTCTTAAAAAAGCACTATTTTGCAGGACCCCAGGGTATCGAAAGGGTTAAAACGTATCTCAGTGAAATAACAGGCCTTCAGCCTCTAAAGGGACACACAGTATTTCAAATGTAAAATAGATGCACAATTATCCAATGCTTATTATGTAATTTTTAACATTAAAATCATAACGTCAATAAAAGTTTTGTTCAAAACTTGTTTTATTCAGTATTTCTGTACATGGGGGGAGTGATAACTGAGCAGAGTATTCTCCATTAGAAGGCGTTCTAGTATCGTGGGGTTTTTTTCAGTTTAAGTAATATCAAAATATAAACTAAATGGTAAACCTATTACAATATGAACTTTGGGGGATTACTGTACATTTACAATGAGAGAAAAATCATAAAAGCAAACATTCTCAATTATAATGTCATTCATTCCATTATCATATGTGGTGACAGGTGTGGGCCCATTGTGAAACTTTCGATTTTCATTCATTGCCTCCGTGGAATTTATGAAAAAATGGGAAATTTTTGTTCTTTGCTAAAGCAAACTGGTCGTCAATGTACAGTGTAAAGCAATTGCAATAAATAAAGGTTACGTTAATTTGTAATAAATTTTAGATTAAATGATGATATGGATTATTTTATGCCAGCAGTTTAGTGACAATTTTAGCTGTTTACTATATTAAGTGTAGAGGCTATGTATGTAATGCTATCTAATATAAATACAATTTTTGCAATGCATCAGTGCTGGGGTGATGACTTGTTCAAGTGGGAAGCTGAATTCACTAAATTAATCAATGTCTTGACATAACAATGCCTGACTGAAAAACAGAAAATTAACGTATCCAATGGATTGGGTAGTATGTACAATGATAACTGCTAAGTCTTGATATTCACATATCACAGAGACTACACACAACACTGTCTCCATATTTTAATATTTCTCATTCAGCTACATATTGACGTCATTCAAAATTGTTTCTATTTTTTCCAAACGGGAGGAAATGTAATCCACAAACAAAATCAGAGCTAAAGGTACACAATGCTTTCAAATTGGTCACACAAGCATTTTCCATTCACAAAATAAAAAATTATGAATTTTTGAATTCATTTCAATGCGACTTCATATAATATGAGTACGGTGATCCAGGCAAGACAGGATGTATTAATAAATTCGATGATTTGTTTACATATGGCAAACGTCTTGTTCTATTCTCACTACACCTCCCGCTCCTATCTTTCTCCAACTTTGTAACTCTGTACACAAACTATGATACATTGACAACATAATATGAGTGCACTGTGAGTACATATAAACAAGTTTCTATATAAATATAAACAACAGTTAATTACACTTTCGGCTAATGGACGGCAAGGCAAGTAAACTAACGGACAGATGGCTACATTGAGCTAAGCGATACAAAAGTGCACATATGTGCTTTGAGCCAAATGTGCTCGTTCAGGAGTACTGTTACCTAACTACATCAAAACAAGAAGAGACGAGTAGACTATAATGTGTACTAATACAACAAGATAAAGGAGTGAGACATTGAGCGTGTATAACAAAGCTACTAATTATTGCAGCTCGTCTTTAATGCACTGCACATGCAAATTTCGTCGAATGCGTGCATACACATTTTGAGGCCCTACATGGATAAAATGTAATAATACCGATACATGTATATATGTGTAAACAGCGAGAAAACTAAGCAAAAATATAAAATGTAATAATATCGATACATTTTTGTAAACAGCGAGAAAACTAAGCAAAAATAATACTAAGCACAGATCTACTGGCAAAACATAACAAGTTGGAAAAACGTAACGCAAAAAATATACAAATTACATAGCGAAATAAAGAAATCTATTCCTGTTTAATACAAGCTATAACTTCAGTAGTGCTGAAGAAATAAATGAAATGCACTTTTCTTTGAAAGAAGTAACAGACTGCACGCAAACAAATATACTCTGAATTACCGAGAGAAATACACATACATGCATGTACATGTACCTCTGGTGCAATATGTACAAGAATACAGTGACCAAGGCCACTGCAATAAAGGTACCACTTTAGTCCTTGAGCAACACAATTTGACAAAATTCTCACTTATGTTTTTCTGCACTGAATGGTCTCAAACGACTATGTCGTAAATTTGTTAATTCGACACGTTTTATACATCTACAACTTACATCATCTGCAGGTATTTGTTGGATTAACCGTGGAGATCAAAAGTGCCTACTACACCGTGCTTTATCTGGTTCTCTCGATGTTGCACGCTTACACCATGCACACACACGATCAGATACATGTACTTGAAATACATGTAATAATTGCAGTGTTGGCGCTACAGTGCGGGTAAGCGGATTTCCAGCAACAAAATTGGAAATGTCCCGTAGAAATGGAGGTGGAAGGTCCAAGATCGCCCCAAAATTTTGCGTTGTATTTCAATATCTTTTGAATGTTCATGGCTTTTTTGAAACTAATGGCGCTTATGTTTGATCCTGAGCACGTTTGTATTCAAAGTATCATTTTTTATTTCATTTTGAAATTAAAGTCTATTATGTTTCTCATTTTAGTAAAAATGTCCCCAAAATATAGGCATGGGGGACAAAATGTCCCTCATTTTGAATAGTAGCGGCAACACTGGTGATATGAAAAATATACAAAGGTGTAATTTAGCTTTGGGATGAAGCAGAAGGATTAGCTAATACAGTAAAAACTTTCTAAATTGAGAAATACAAACATACACAATGAAGGAAGCATAATGTAAACACTCTTAGTTTTACATCATAAAGATGACGTGAATATATTAGATAACAACTGTATAAGTGTATATCAAACAGTCTAACACAAGGGTCATTCTCATAATACAAATTACGCGTTATAATATACACAACAATTAATCAAATACAGTGATTCTTTTCAATCTCTTAAAAATTGTCAGATTTTAAACATTCTGTGATCGAGTACAAAAATAAATTGTGATTTTTTTTTTGAAAAATTAACAAACGGTTCTCTCTCCCCCCCCCCCATTAATTAATGCAAGGAAAGTGGCTTTCTTGCATTTACAATCACAATCAGAGCAATGAGCCTGAAGAGGAGACAGGGAACTTGTACGTATCTTGAGCTCATTTGGCATTATCAAAAAACTATGACAATATAAGTCATGGGTACAAACAAAGTGCACCAGATGAAATCTCCAAAATGTGATTTGTGAAAAACACAAATATGGCTGATAAACAGGAAATATATGTGGCATCAATAAACTTTTTACAGGAAATAAAGAGGATACATAGGTGCATAAGACTGTCAAATATGAAGTTTGTTCCCTCAGATGCATGTCCAGGAGCAAGGATAAAAAAAAAATACAAATATGGCAGCCAATTTGAGAATAGTGGTCACAGCAACATAATATTTGCTGGGCATTCATGGGGACATAGATGCATATGTGTGTAAAATATAAAGTCTCTACAATTAATAGTGTGCTCAGGGTGAGTGTGCACAGACACTGACAACAACGATGACAACAATGACGGACAAATCATGATTCCACAGGCTCTTTGGCTTATATGCCAAACCTGTAGTCCTCGCAGTATCATTACACAAAAATATGTAATTGCAAATGAGAAAGTCCACTATACTTCATTAACTATAAACAGTGATGTCATATTGTCTCTTAGCAACACTTAATCCTATTTACTGACGTCATTAACATCTTCATTCGCCTCATTATCGTAAGAGACGCGAAATTCCTCTTTTGAATCTACTTCTTTCTTCCTCTTTTTCTTTTTCTTCTTTTTCTTCTTCTTGTCACCATCATCACCTTGAGTGGTTCCGTCGACTGGCGTCAGGCGACCGGGCCGTCCATTAACTGATGACGTCATGACGCCGACGCCTCCTACGGCCGGAAGTGGACGTGGTGACGGGGGTGGCTTGACCTCCACGCTGCAAAAAACCCATAAATGTGTTAATAAGAAAGTACTTGCGATTTAAATCAACAATAAACACAACACTAAAAATAATCCTCACTCCCGAGTTTTTTTTCTGTTTCAATGTTGTAAGTGAACACTTTATATTTTGTCACTTAAAGATACATTTCTAGTGAGGTTTAGGTTGACAGTCTAATGTAAGGTATTAAAACTGGAATCGATTTCTACCCTGTCTTGTCATTCTCAGAAATAGTGGGTACCATTCATATAGGAAGGAGTTGTAATTTGTGAAACTTACTCTGGTAATCTGGAAGCACTGAATGTATTTGTACTGCTTTCATAGTGAGGTGGCCTGTTTAACCTGACAAAATCAAAATTCAGTGACTCGTGATGACACAAAACACACATTTCAGTGATACCTTTTGAAGTCCTATGATAGGCTGAAATTTGTGCAAAGAGAACACTGGAAAACTTAAAACTTAAACAGTTTGATGCCTTTCCAATTTGTGAAGCCATTGGAAGATCTACGGGGACAGCACACAGGGCGCACACCCACCTCCATACGGCCGGATCTTTTCAGATTCATGTTAAAATAGGGTTGACGACCCTCCCAAAGGCCAAGCAATCCCCTGAACAAGAATGCGCCAGTGGAATCGCTGCGCACATCACACATCAACTTAAAGGACATATTTTCCTTGAGCACACGAGAAAAAACATGGTGATTCTTTTTTTTGCGGACCTGGGTACTTTGTCCGAAGTCTTTACATGAGCACACAATGATGAGTTAAACGAACCTTTCGTTTTCCATCGCAGGGTTTTCGTATGAGGTTCCCCCGGGTTTACCACCCTCGGGTCCTCTCGACGCGTTCAGACTGTTTACATCCACGTCAAAAGGTGTCCCACCCCGAACAGAGGCACCGCCTGCAGACTCTGCATCCCCGTCAGACCTAACAATTGAAAAAATAAAATGTTTATTACCGAAATACATAATATACAGGTTAATTTCACGGTCTTTTTGAGAATTGTTATTAGAACTAAGGTCACCCGCTCTACCACGAAACTTGTTGGGTCAAGTTCACCAGTCTCCCATTTTGAATTTGAAGTTACCCGACTTCACTTTTCAGAAGTCAAATGTTAGATTATTCAGAGGAGTTTCTGGTATCAAGTCAAATTTCTGAGTCTCCCATTTTGAATTTGAAGTTACCCGACTTCAATTTTCAGAAGTCAAATGTTAGATTGATCACAGGAGTTTCTGGTATCAAGTGGAATTTCTGGCATTAAGGAGGTCCAGTTGACACTACGAGGCTTCTAGGGTCAGCACGACCCCTTCCCTGTTTATTTCGCACAAACGCAGACCTTAGTCTTGTATGAAACAGGGACTTATATCTCACGGTCCAGTTTTCCAGAAGCGAAAGATCCACCTCGGCTTCAAAATTGGGAGTCACTCAAATAAAATACTCCCCTAAAATTAAAATATAAAGACAATATATAAAAGATCCACATATGGAGTGTACTCACTTGCCAAGAGGTTTCTTTCCATTGTCGACGGAATCCGGTGAAACAGCAAAAAGAGCTGCAAGATAAAAACACAATGCACCATGCCAAGTACGAACTACAAACATGCCATAGGTTAGTCGTTAAAAACGTGTTTTCTGAGACCAGACTTTTTCTATTTGTTAAATTACGTTACCCGCCGCTCGAAAAAATACCCCAGAAATTTAAAACAAATGAATCGAAGGCAAAGTAGCATTAAATCATGAATTCCTAATATTTCGTCGAATTTTAGAGGAAAAAAATCTAAGAGTCCACCTATAATTTTTGTGAATTTTGATTTTGGAAATGTTGTGATTTGCAATAAAGTAAATTTTATTTCATCTTCCTCAAAATCCCTCTCAATGAAAAGTAGTCCAACAAATACAAATTAAGTCTGGCCTTGCTTCAAAACAGGTTAGCAAGTGAGAATTAATGTGGACTGCAGCACCACAATGCGATTTTTTAGTGCTACGAATGTCCGAATAATAGTCCGTTCAAGATATCCTATGGTTTCTCCCGGATTTTTCCAACAGTCATGTCATTCTAGGCTAATTTTCTTTTGGGGGCTAGATTGTTACGTGTCAGGGTCTAGCCAAATCGGGCGCTAGCTTTAGCTTCGGCTTTGGCGTCTGCATTAAATGACAATTGGATTCCTATGTGGTTTGATGGAGTGACAACATCAAGCTTTAAAGCTAACTTTGTCGCTTGGCGTGGCCAGCACATTAAAATACATTGGGATACAATAATTTTCCAATCCTAAAGCTAAAGCTAAAGCAAACGCTAAAGTTTGGTGTGGCGTAGCCCCAAGTGCGACCTTCTTCTTTTCAGCTACGCGTATGTGATCTTGTTAAATCGTGCACATGCTAAAAATAGAATTGTACCTTACAATAAGTTAATAAAGAGTAATTACATTTCGAATTACAAACGGGGAAGGCTGTCTCCCTAAAAGTTTTTCCCTTTGAGTCAACCCAACCTGACGTTCGGGAAAACAATGTGCCGTACAAGGACTGTATCTTATTACTTAAACATTTAACTTAGGGTGGATTAAATGTCACAAAGGTTTTTCAATTTTTAAAGATTCTTTTCATTTGTAATTCAAAAAACTATTGTTAACCCTTCATGTCCCAATAAGCATACACAAAATATTAAACCGAACAAGCAACTGTTACGTGCAATGTTAACTATGAATATAATAGCTTGCGATAACGTAATTGTTTAACTCTGAAATACGAAGATATTATGTTAATGAAAATCAACAACGAAGATGTTAATTCAGTACAGTGAAACATGTCATTTACGACCACCCTTTGGTATAAATTTTTATGGTTGTAAAGGTTCTGTAACACCCTGTCAACCCATTTATGGGCAAACATCTTCACTCGAATCATCGAGACATATCGCTGAAGCAATCCTTCTGATTTCAGAGGAATATTACTATTTTCAGTGGACCGAACTTTCTCGCTTCACAGATACCATCACCACGTACTAAATACCACAGTGCGTAATTACATATGAATACATACATTCAGTTCATGCCAAGTTAAGAAGCAAAGAGCCAGTTATGTGTCCACTGACTAATATTAATCGCCTGTCCAACATTGACATTTAGCACACAAAAATCGTCGTTTCTTGAAACATACCAACTCACGTAGTGGGCGAGTTTAACAGGGAACATATGGGAAAACGTCTGCATAAACATTAAAAATTGTTACAAAGCATGAAAGTAGAAAACGCACACATGCTTAGATTGAAACAACGGCATATTAACCATGCAGAACATTTAAGATAGATATTTAAAAGGGGGACGAAAGGTGCTGAACTCAAGAGAACATGCAAAGAAAAAAAGTAAAAAGTGTGAAATTGCGATTTTAAACCTTTTGAGCGAATTTATTGTGACAATCCTTTATTAACAACTTGATGAACACATCGAAGTCCAAGTTTAACAATATGTACGTGTAACATAGAGTGATTATAACATTGAACGCTTTACAATTTCAATTCTGAACACACATTTTACGTTGCAAAATACACGTATCTTTAGCTATCTTTATCTGCATTCAGGAGGGGGTTCCCTGTAGGGTTCCAAATGTATGTCACTATAACTAGCTATACTGTTTGTAATAGTTCGTTACATTTAACAAAAACTTCTTTCTAAAGAGAAATATCTATAAATTGCGCTTTCAAAAGTAAAGATCCCATGGAGAAACCCCTTCTTTTAACAAATCTATTGTCACAGTAAAATCTTGCGATAAGGATAATGGATACATCTTGAATACAAAACTTATGCATTGTAACGGAATGAATAGATATAATGGGCTGTCAAGGTGGGATTGATTCATTCACTTAAAAAAAATGTTCATCGGGACAACTACGTTGAGCACATACGATAGCTTTATGTTGAAATTTTACATTTGGGACTCATGTTTGGACATTTACGTAAATAATTTAAATTGAAACACGTATTTTCAGACAATAACATGAGACAATTTACGTTGTAACAAAACATTGAGTGACGCTACGTTGGTCCAAAACCAAAACGTTCAAGAAAACAAAGACAGTAGTGAACATACATGGACCAATATTTTTTTCAGAAATTTTGTGAAAAAAAATACAAAAATTTTCTTTTACAAATCCACAACCGGTTGAAGTGAGCAAGGCACTTAACCATTATAAATCTGTTCCAGTGATGTAACACTTGTGAAAATAAATATCCCTTCCAAAATTTTAAATATCTAAATATTATTTATACCTGAATCAAAGTAGTAAACTTTTAAATATAAATACGTGTTCAAAGTTAGGATTATTATCGGCCTTTAGAAACATAATTACTTTAATATCAATTAACTACCATTTAATTAAAATCTTAATTAGGTCTGTTTTGGGAATTATAAATTTTAAATCTTTACTTACGCTTTATTTCTTTTACAAATTTGAATTTGGCAATGGAATAGGTCATTTCCGCTATTTAAGAAATTACCAAACCACAAACTTATTATTTAGACATGTCCTAATATTTGCCTGGAAGTCTAATCTACACTGAGGTTAAATAAACTTTACCATTCTTGGAAATAGCCTAAACAACAAAGCAATTCCTGGAAATGTTTAAATCAGGTAAATAAATTAGTCGGAGAATTACGAGAAGTTGTTTACAGTGGAACCTTAATGTGAGGACTTTTCGTCATAATAAAGTTTTCCTTCTTATAATTAAATTGTATTTTTTTGCCAGAAAACACTGATATTTAAAGATGAATACATCTTTCACTAATGGCAGAATTATAATAAACGCAATCTTCACTATAAACTAATAAAAAGAAAATAGCAAACAAATAATTTGTAAAGTCTAAAATGTATCTTTTTAACAAATTGTTCGAAAAAATGTGTCCTGTGGGACAGAAAAATTGGTTAAAAAAACCCCAGAAAATCAACAGAAAAAGGTTCAACTGTATTAACTGTGGTCTACGAGGAGGCTATAGTTGTTAAGGAGTGTCAGAAACACACAAAGTTATTGCTGTTCATAGAAAGCTGTAAGATCATTGAAGTTAAGGCTTTGTTGTAGTTAACATTTTCTAAAACACTGTAAATACCTGCTTTCTCTTCTGTGTTAGGCGTGAAAATAGTTCACACAATAAAATTGAGTTTAAATACACATGAAACATTTTTCACACTCACAAAAAATTAAGTTACGGGTATAAATGTTTACATTTAAGGCCACATCCCTTTAACCAATCAAATTACTTGACCCTCAAAATGTGTACAGAGTGATAAAATGATTAAGAATTACTAACAATGTTATTTGAAGAAAGACTGTTAAAACTTAGTCAAAACTTTCCTATAAATGGTGACAAGTAATTTGAAAAATTTAAAGGCGCGGTCTCAAGACCATTAACATTAGAAACTTGTTTAATCTCTTCTTTTTTTTTAAATAAAACGTTGTGTTTTTTTAATACATCAGATTTTATATAAAAATTTTAGTCCTTTAGGACGGATGTTGGAGAGTTTAAGGCCGTAAAGCAAAAAGACAGATAATCTTTTCTAGGTCAACTTTCAAAGTATAGCTTAGATAGAGCGAAGCTCCAAGATATGACACCTGCCGAAATACGTTACTACATAGAATTGGTAATTAATAGGGGCGCCACTGAATTCCTATTCACATAAGAATAAAGGAATAGTGTAATGTTGGAACAATGTGTACACTTTCGTCCAACTAAGTTTAAAGGACAAGGCACCTTAATATCTTGGAACTTCGCTCCAACCATTTATAATATCTGCTTGTGTCAGTCAACGTACTACTCACATCACAAGATGTGTGTAGCATTTTTATAAATACAAAACGTAAGAAAATATACCGTTTTCAAAAGAGAGATTGCTAACCTGCAAGACTAGTAATTAAAGAGGGGTTACACAAATCTTGTATTGACCAACTACTTCTATTTTACCCATAATATGTAGATATGTAGGAAAGACTAATCTCGGCTTAGGCTTATTGTCCTTTGCATTTCACACTGAGAAACTTTGCCTCTAGAAACATACTGGAGAAAATTTTCAATATTTTTCTAAAGTACCATATACCAAAAACCAAAGATGTTTCCAAGTCTTTCAAAATGTAATTTTCCTTTCCTCAAAGGAATGCTATTTTCCAGAGGCAAAGTTTAAATCCCATCATTCTGGAGAACCGGAGAAACTGGTCGCTGGTAGCTGAATAGTCTACATATCCGCCACTTAAATTCGTTCGGTAAAAATTACAACTCGCAAGGAAGACCAATGCATACATAGTTTTCAACTAAGGCCAGACTTTTTAACCCGGCCTTCCGGTAGGTGGCCGGGTTCCTTTGGCGATAGCCGAGTTCTGTTACGTGAAATGTATATTGGTAATTTGGTATATTTGTGACCAACTAAAATGTATGTGCAATGGTGTACATGACATTGTCAGCTTTGGAGACCAGTCTGCCAAGGCAGAGA
>JBCAUI010514113.1:0-12326 GCA_038406195.1 Haplosyllis anthogorgicola | reverse complement strand
TTTCAATATGAGACAATATTAAACAAAAGGCACAGTTTGAGTATAGAGTCCAAATAATACTGTAATGGATTTACTTTTGATCTACCTATGTAATATGAATATGGATTACCTGTGTGTGTGTGTGTGTGTGTGCATGCATGCGTGTGTGCGTGCATGCGTGCGTTTCTTTAAATCAGCACAGGTCCCACGGACCTATTTTTTAACAATGTGACATTATGACATGAACAAGTCTGTTTTAATTTTTAAAATATCAGTTTTTCATGCTAAGGACACCTAATCTTATGGAATTTCATTCAATAAAAAACATAAAATAGTATGTTTGCTTCAATTTTCATTTAATTCTGCCTATTTAAACAATTGGTCCGAAAAGCCTGACAGACTGGTCCGATAATCCCTTTTCATATTGGTCCGAAAAGCCATTGGTCTGAACTCCGCGGCAATTGCCTGGTCGTGGTTAAATATTGTTAGCAAAGAAAGAGGCCTACTTGAAAATTGGTATATTGGTATGGTTAATAATATGTCAGTAGCAGGGAACGGTTAGTATGTGGGGAAACAGATTAGCTGTTTGTCGATTTAGTCTGTCAGACCCCTGCAGCATGTTGGCTGATTAAAGAGCTGACCACAACAATTCCCTATTGTAGAAGACCACGGCTTTTAAACGAAAATTTCCCAATAAGTATCCTTGTCACCTAGAATTCTTGTAGTGTAAGGTTTCATCCATAAGGATGCTACCATAAATATCATAAATAAGGTGCCCGCACGAAGAACCAAATTCTAACACTGTGCCTTACGTAAAAAGGTCTCGATTCAAACCGTGAAAATTAACTACGTCATCTGAAAATTATTAATTCGTCAACAAATAACCACATAAAATGCTGTAATAGTGTTGCGAAATGGTTATTGTCGAAAACATTTTACGATAGCAAATATTTTGGTAAATGAGGGCAAAAAGAGGTGCCCCTTATACAGTACAACCTTTAACAAGGCACCGCTTTGTGCAGGCACCTGACACTTGCGGCCAATTTACATTGAGTAAGGATGACCCCGCAAAGCAGGTTCTAATGTACCATATTTATTCGAATGGAAGCACCTGGTGCTGAAACCCAACTTTTGAGGGGGTGCCTCTTTTAAAATATCAACGGACCAATGTATTACTGATTCCACGCATCAAGAGGACTACAATTACAAGCTAATGAGAACAAGATATTAAACACGCCAGGACATTTCTGTCACCAGAAAGTTTTCATAAAAGATATTGATAACATGTGACAAAATATAACTTTCAGTGAAGCTCGAAATTGGAAGAAATGTTTAATTTATTTCCTTCAAAAAATAGAGGGGTGCTTCTACAGAGAGAATGCTTCAGTTCGAATAAATACGGTATATCCGACATTTACATCCACAAATTGTGTGACGATAAAATGAGGAAGGTTACAAAATTACGTGAATTCTATCCCATCACTATGTATCTGAGCCATCCTGATGTGCAGGAATTGAAGTCCGAAAGTATAGCGTGGTCAAGCTTAAGTCATCTTGAATCAATTTACACACCTGTATGCATCCGATCATTCTGGCAGACATTGATCTTTGTAAACTGCTGCACGAGAACTATGCATTTCCGCAAATTAAGGCATAGAGATCTCAAGAGTTAACCAAATATTTTGCTTTGAAGTGAAATTTCCGAATTTGCGCGAATGTGGACATGCAACAGTCCAGTCAGAACACTCAATAAAACTTGAATTATTGTTTATTTACATGCATCGGAAAATTAAGAGCGATATTTTCACGTTTAAACACATTTTTGTTTATAAAGCAATAGTGATTGACACTTTCATTTAACACATGTAGACTACATGCCGTATTTACCCGAGTTGGGCCACCTTAAGGCATCCCCCACCTTTTTTAGACAAAATTAATTGTTTTCTGATTTAGCACATGATGTTGCTCGAAGAAATGCTATATATAATAATACTTATCCTGCAAGTTCTGATATAAAACCAGGATAATTCAGATACTCAACTGTTTGTGTTGTGATGACCTTCTCTTATTTCATTGCTAATTTCTGCAAAAAATGCTTTGATGCTTATAATTATTAAAGATTCAAAAACTTTGTTCAGGCATCAGGTGCATCATTTTAGGTAAATACGGAACATGTAGACTATTCAAAATAAGTGAAATTATAAATAAAGAGCCCTTGGGATTGGTACACATTCTTTGGCATCGCCAATGTACAAGAATGCCCTTCGTTGCATCTTCTAGTTGAAGGTTTCAGATGTTCATTTTCAATGTTTATTGTAAGAAACGAAGTCCAATGATACATTGACTTACATTCTAAGCAGTAATCTTTCTGCAGAGTCGTATCTTTGCTAACTAGACACAATGGCTTCAGCACCAAAAGATCTCGACCCGAAAATAGTTTTATGATATAACTACATTGACCTGTATGCCTCGTGTACCGAGTACAGCACTTAGAAGAAAACTGTAGTTGCTTTATTGATAGCAGGCGGCTGAATCCATATCTGTGAGGCGTAAACAGATTTATCTTGATTGAACACAAGCTACGCACATGGGGTTTGTACATGCGGATCGGATACTATTGTTAGAGGAGTTGAAATATTTATCCGGTGTTCAAAGTCTTATGGAGACCAACTGTGCAGATTCGGATAAAGCCAAAATTGCTGACAATGCCTTTCAATAGAACAAACTGAAAGCAGTCCTTTCTTTTCAGTTATATTTTTCTGCAGTTATTACGGTGTGTAGGTGATCTCATCCCGTTAACGCAACGATGCAGCAGTTGTGCGAATAACATGTCCAAAATTGTATGTGTACATACATGCATACATGCATGGGTAAATGAGTGTGCGCACACACACACACACACACACTGCTTTGAAAACGTACTGAAGTAGCAGGGTTCCAAGATTACTTTCACCTTTTCTTTACTTGCGCTTATTTACAAGAAAACGTCGGCGTCAGAACAGAACTTCTGAGTACTTATCTTTGTTATTGAAATGACACTGGAGTCAGACAAGCTCTTTGTTCTCCTCATTATTTACATTGTAAGGTACAATATCTGGTTTACAGACATACCTCTGTGCGGTCTGCACTGCTTGTTTGTTTGTGAAAAGAATCTTGGTAGCGATGGTAACAGAGTAACTAGACGGTCATGCCCATCTATCATTGTTTCCCGTTCAGCCTTCCTCAGTGCATGTGTGAGTGAAACGTACACTTAGTTACAGACGGTATCTCTGTGACTTAGTTAACATACTTTCATCACAATTCTCACTCACTGTCAGAAAAATATTCAAACGAGTATTCCCTCAAGTGTGAGTAACTGTAGATTGTGTAGAAAGACATACATGCTCATGCACGCACGCACGCACGTGCACAAACACATACAGGTCATTTTGCATAAAGGTTTACCAAACTCGCTTGTCAATCATTTAATTAACAAATAGTTGTAGAGACCAGTTTTATGCTGGGTGATTCACCTGCATAGTGACTGAATAAATAGGGAGTGTGGGCTCTCTAATGCACAATGCATGTATGCAGACGTCTCGCAGTCATTGTCTACGTTTCCAGACCATAATATTGCTGACTAATAGAGTAGCCCTTTCCTCACGGTCGGCAGCTGGCTCACACAATAATTGTGGTTAGTAAATGTAAACTGCAGTTATCCTGCAAGTTCTGATATAATGCCAGGATAATTCAGATACTCATCTGTTTGTGTTGTTGTGATGACCTTCGCAATGTTGTGCTATCAAGGTTCACTGTTGTCATTAGATGGCTGGATTAGCAGTCTCTCTTCCCATGTGGGGTAGTTATGTGTATGTGTGGGCGCCCTTGCTTAAATCCGTACCTGTAAAGCGTAATTACAGGTACTGTAAATCGTAATGAGCAGTAGATGATCAAATTACGCTTGTACAGAAACTACCTTGGATCTTAGCCCAATAGAAGCTCCTTATAAACTGCTAGATTGGCTGGAGGAAGATTGTTTCGCAAAAGTCAAAAGTGAGAAGTATGAAACATGAAACTCGCTGTTGTATGATTAAGTATTCATAAAGCTTCACTGTTGAAACAATTTGGTTGGTGACATCTCGTCCACATACATTGGAATAAAGATGTCTTTTATGTTCGCAACAAATTTATTTCCAGTAAACGTGCTTAGCATGTATCACAAATGAAGATCTGTACATTGCCTTGTGTAATTAAACTGCAATTGCATAAAAGCTGACGGTAATCGTAATTGTAACTGAAATGATCAAGTAATTGTAATTGATGAAAATGAGTACAATCGAACAATGCACATGCCCAGAGAAAGTGATCATTTTACGAGTACCCTTTCATTTGTCATTAAGGACAAGTTTTCGTCTTTTTAGTTCCATTTGGCCGTTAATAGCAGGTTGACGTGGACTGCGCGTTACATTTAAATACCAGAGAGGGGAAAAGGCACAAGATAAATCAGCTGCCTTAATATGAACTGTAATTTGTCTAATGTTAAATGATGTGGGCTGGTTTGTCTGCTAGATGATGCTCGCTACACAAATGTATGCAGAGAGTGTAATTGGTTGGAAAGTTTACAAATAGCTGGGTAGAATAATGTTCTCTTATCGTGAGGAACGGAAATAGAAGTACCAAGATTAAATATATTTTGTTACCATGGTAGTAGGCAAGGAAATAAGATTTTTTGCCTGTATGTTCTTAAAGGTTGGAAATTATTTTGTATCAGTTTGATCTTGCCATTTAAAGTATATTACTTCATATAAAATAAGGAAGGAACGGGCTAACTGAGTAGCATTTTGTTTTGTACGACCACGCATATTCTAAATTCTTACAATGGCTCGGGACGAAAGTTGGAAATTCATGTATCTACTTCTGTTTGCCAAATGTAAATTTTACTGTGTTCATTAGGTCACATTTAGGTAAATTTAAACATGCTGAATTTTTGGCTCATTTGGCTAATTGCAAATAGCTGGGTAGAATATTGTAACCAAAAAGTGCTACGATTGCAGAAAGTGACATTTTAGCTGACTTCAGTTATCAGTTATCCACCTTTTTCATCAAATATAATCTAACATTTCACCGCCCGTTACTGTATTCTTTTAACGATATCAGATTTAAAATGCAGTTAAGAATGTTATCAAACAAATGATGGAAAGAGAAACGTGGTCCTAAGTAGCATCCCGTTTCACCAACATGATAATATTATCACTTCTTACTTTATATTTTCGTTCTAAATGTTTCAGGCTGAGAAAGCGAAGCAGCTGTTGTATCAAGCCAAATATGGACGGTTTGGTCTGGGCGATCCGTTCCATGCGATGCAGCGGGACTCGGACAGTCAAAAGGACAACAGTTTTGATGAGGCGGCTGTCAAGGCCATGTACGATAATCAGCTGATGCAACTGGAGAATCTCATTGCTACACAACGTAAAGCACAACAACGAATGCGAGAACAACTCGCGGCAGTGGAGAAGAGATATCACAAGGTAAATCATGTAATGGCTAATTCTGTACTTCTGATGTAAGCACTGACTCGAAAATCCGAAAGGATTAGTGATTTACTGTTCACTTATAAACAGAAATGACCCTGTGAATCAATTTCTTGATTTATATTTTTATTATTCCAACAGGTCTGTGCTGAACTCGAAGAGGAAAAACGTAAACACGCACAAGATACTGCACAAGGGGATGACGTAACATACATGTTGGAAAAAGACCGAGAAAGGTTGAAAAACGAGGTGCGTTCAAAATTCTAACGCTATCGAATTGACAAAGATGAAATGTAATGAATAATATTACAACGTGTGCATTTCTTATTTTTTCTGATTTGAAGGTTGACTTTGAGAAGAGTGCCACGAAGAAGTTGGAAAAGGAGCTCAAGAAAACTAATACCGTGTTAGAAGAGGAGAGGGCCGCAGCTGGCAAGCATAAACAAGTAAAATCGAAATATAAAATACATAATAAAATCAACATTATTACGTTAAGCATATCAATTGCAAGTCACAACCGTACTTGCGTCCAATTCCCCCAGACGATAAATGAAGGAAAAATGTTAAGATATTACCATTGTGGAAAAATCAAGGTAATAAAATGCACAGGAATTAAACATAATATTTGTTTACAGGTAGCCATAATGTTAATAAAAGAGAGGAAGCGACTGTTTGAAAAATTAGTTGAAGCACAACGCGAACGTTCAAAAGCCGAGATGCTGCTGGCAACAGCCAGTAATAAAAATTCAGTAGGCGATGGTTCAAGTAAGAAAAAAAAAATCCTTTTCAGACTTTTCTTCAACAAGAAAGTAAAAGTTTGGGTAATGGATTTGAGCTATGTGTACATATTGCAATACTTATTTTTCATCAGTGATAGAATGTTAAAAAGAAAAAAAAAACCTCATGAATTGTTTTGCATAGTTCAGTTAGAGTTGATTTAACGTTTGCTACACATCACATGTGTGTGATTCCCCAATCTCATTTCCAGGTGACGCAGCTTTGCAACAAAGGTTACAACAAATGGAAGCGGCCATGGAGAGGCAGCTCTCTGAGTTTGATATTGAGCGTGAACAGTCAAGAGCTAAACTTATTAGAGAAGAAAAGCGTAACAGAGACCTTGAAGCAGAAGTGGAGCAATTACGCCAGCAAATTGAACTGGTGGTGCGTCAGTTAGGACCAGAAAAACGACTAGATGGTCCACAAAGTATCGAGATAAAAAGTACTCAAAGGCCAAGTTCTGCGCGTGAAGTTTCAACACATAAAGTTCCACTTGGTGGGCCAAAAGTATATCGTAACACACCACCAAACACTCCACCAGAAACTCGTCGCATACCAGTTGTGTCAATGAATGATTCCCCTGAACGTGATACAATGTCTAACCACCTTGGTGCCAAGCATGTTGGAGGAAGTGGGGCAAACGTGGACCCCACAGGTGTGAAACGTACCATCATGCAATTCAATAACACATCTCCCACGAAGCCGGGAGAAAGAACGATAGTAGATAAGCCTGTCCCTGCAGAAAAGCCATCAGACTTGACATCACGTGTTGTATCTAGTGGAGGCACCGTTTTCACATCTCAATCTGGGGGAACAACAGTCTTCACAACCCCCTCGGGGACAAGGATATCGCTCAATGTAGGGCCTTCAGCGGCGTCAGGAGGCACAAACCCTGCCGGACCTCCACGCAAGACTAGTCCGATAGGTCGGGGTGTGCCACCCCCAGTGCCACCCAACAAGCCAGCCTACATTCCTCAGGCTGTACCCCGTAAAGACTTAGTACGACCCTCGTCTGCAGGGTCACCACGCACAGATATACCTGTTATTGGTAAACCTGTGCCTCCGACCAAGTTCGGAATTACTATCTCAAAGGATAAAATTACAATATCAAGTCCGGAAGGACACAATTCTTCAGATGGGACTGGTAGCATGCGCCCCGTGACAGTAGGTGGCAGCACTCAAAGAGCTGTCCTAGGTAGTCACCACCAGGGTACTCCACCCCCTGGCGCCGACAGGAAACCTTCACAGGTTTGTCTCAACATAAAGTAGGCTGGGAGGAGACACTTGGAATATAAGTAATATATATTAGCCCCCCATTCTCATTGGTAAATACAAGTCTTATGTTGAAATTATATTTATGTACTATACACTTAATGTTATATATTTATGACCATGACGAGGTTTTTTCTTCTACTTTTATTTACATCAAATGATATTTATCTCGGTTGAACCTATTTATTATATCTAAGTGAGAGTAACAGCGGTTAGAAATTTTTATTTGGTTGGATAGCTTTTCTTTTATACAAAAGTAGCTTTGATCAAAATTGCTCTGTTCCTTTCAGTGCTTTTGTGAATAGCTAGTCAAATGAAAATACACTCCATGGCAAAGCGGAATGCATGCAAGAAAGTGAATTTTACAAGTTATTTTTAGAGGCACACAGTGATCAAATACAATGATCAAATGATGGCTACAAATTAATTATGAAAAGTAATTGTTGAAATCTTGGCCATGGAGCAAACTACAGGTACAATATCTGTTATAAAGCCCATGCGTTTCTGTTTTTACCGTGTTTCAAGGGGCTATTGGGACTTGATACATGGAAAGTTGTACGTGTACATGTATTTGTGGAGTGACGCATAATGGAAGAAGTGTTGGCAAAATGGCTTTGTTTGTCTATCATGCTTTAAAGGACGACGCTTTTTCTTTACTTTATAAAAAGGAAAAAATCGGTCAACGTGGACAATAAGTGCCATGATGTCCGTGTTAGAAGATAAATGTACTCACATTGTGAAAATCATTTCCATATTCTTAAGCGACACAAAAATTAACTTTATTAGTAAGCTCTGCTTATGTATGTAGGCCTCTTGCTAACATACGTTGTGACAAAACAGTTGGTGGGGAAAGGGGGTGGGGGATGAGAATTTTACGGATATAGGTACTGTAAAAGGTGCTGAAGGGAACAGAGAAAATGTATTCAGGTGAAACAAAAAACATTGCCAATCATGAAGTACAAATTGTAAATATATATTCTATGTTATAACATAGTAGGAAATTGTAACATATCGCACAGAAGTTGTGAGCACTTATTAAAGTTATAGTAGGATCACGACGAAGACGGTCAACAAATTTTATGATTTTAAATCATGGATGTAGCATGATGCCTTTTTTTATTATGATGACGTGCGTATTAAGCAAATTATGCCAAGATTAATTGCGACAGATGTAATGTTAAATTTTTGGAAAAGAATATGATTGTAAATGCGGGAGTCTGTGCAAAATAAAGAACTTACTTTGAAGACATGAAATGTCAGTTATTTTAAATTTGATATTGTACATTAGAAAATACACTTGCAACCCAGAAATTTTATTATTTACATAGGTTGTTGTACATGTATAATTTAAAGCTTATGATTTTACTTTGGTTCCAATTGTCTCTCTCCCTTTGAGTTTATGAAGAGTGTTTTCTCTTTTTTTCAAGATTCGGTGAAGCTTAAGTTGGTCTAATAATTCTTCATATCTGTCTGCACACTTTTCGAAATGTAGTTAACTAGAATATTTAATCGTTAATTAATGCACTTATGTTTAATTCTTAATTATATGTCGGATACTGTGAAGTGATTAATTGTATGGTTTATGTATATTTTCACACCGAGTAATCAGTACATCGCACGATAAAACCATTCTCTGTACAAAAGAACTATTGCCCGATTTATTAAATTTGATTGTAAATACGTGATCGTAAAATTTTGGTGAATGCGGCTGTAAAATTTACGTGTTTCCGCCACAACGAACTTGGACACAAAAAACCAAAGGGAAATTACGCATTTGTTGCCATGTGCACGGATTTGAACGTTCCGACCCAAGTGATAGTTAACTTTGGTAAGAAGTAACAGTAGTGACATTTCAGTTAATTATTGAGAAAATATATGTGCACAGCAGGAATTCAAGATAAACTGCAGACAAATCGAAGTGGCAAAATACTTGATTTCATATATAATAAAAAAGTCGTCAAAATTTCTTGCATTGTACATGTATATTCTTCGTGAGAAACGTTGTGATGTACTGCTGACTAGTGTGAAAAATCATTTATTATTTCCCGCCCTGCAATGATAAATCATTTTTATAGGACTACAATACCATATAAATCCCTAGAGAGTTACTATCTGTAGTAATGGACTGTATAGTCTAGATAGGTAAACTGATACCTTCGCAGTGTGGCGAATGACAAAAACCTCACATTACCAGACTTGATGCCCCTGTGCAGAATCACGTTGAGTGTTGTGTGGTCCCTTAAGTTTCAGGTCATTTTTTACACAGGGTTGTCACGATTGAGGGTAAAGATCCAATTTTTTCCTTTGTATTTTTTTTATTTTTACGCAATGAACTGTGATTTAAGGGAATGAGAACCCAAAATGGCTGAAATGAAGTTCACGTATTTCGTTAGTAGCTGTGAAATATGTAATCAAACTGCTTCAAATCGGAAAAATATCGCAGGCAGTTTTAAAATTTTATACCCCTCAAGAGTGACACTAGTATTGCAATGAAAAAAAATTTTCTTTGACAGTGTACGTAAGGATATTTGTACAGTAGAATGTAAAGCTTTTCGAATAATTTTCTCCCCATTATATGTCGCTGAAAATGTGTGTGAAGAGGGCAAACTATTTGTACTGCCCCATGTCTAAGTCAGATACCACAGTTGTTTTGTCCTTCATTATAAGTAGTCAAAATTCATGCTAAATGGATAATTAAAACGTTACGCTTTTAAAAACTAGGACGTTTTGGTATAATTTTAAGTCTTCGGTGTTATCGCCTGTTTACATCCAGTAGATTAAGCCACCCTATCCCTTACCAGCTAGCATTTGCATGGCAAGCATTCTTGATGTTTTTATGTATTATATCAGTCGCCAGTTATTGAGTGTTAAGTAGATATTTCTCCGTAGTTGTTGTATGCTCCCGTGTTCTTTTGCCAAAGCAACCCTACAGGTACTACCAACAATGCCATAGCAACCACAAAGCGTTGCTATAGCAATACATGTGAAACGTGAGTAGTCCTTAGCAACCAACCAGCTTTTTGGTTTCATTGTTTTTCCAGCCTGCTTCTTCGATCGCTACTTCTACTACCAACAATGAACATGATGATTCCAAGCAAAACGTTGTCGCACACTCCTCGGACAATTCCCTGGCCGCACAGCCCAATTTGGACTTTTTCGGTCCGGAAATGGCCGACCTCCAACAATTGCTAGTGTCCATGACAACAGGTAAACAAACAAGCGAACAAAAAATAATGAAAACTAAACGTAGTCCAGTTACGTGGCAATGGGTTGCAATTTAGAACATGGCTTGAGATGAGAAAAGGAAAAGAAAGCTAATACTGGCATTTCCCTCTCAGAAAATTCCTCTTTCTTTCATCTTTAACATTTTCAGGTTTCTTAGTGGTTTTCGCCATGTTTTCTTCATGTTCCTTTTATTTAATCCCAGACACTTACTTGGCATCAGCTGATTTTCGGCGAAAATAGATCATTTGGTTTTTGCGTGAATCTCTGATTTAATCGTTTAGCAGTGCTGAATAATTTCACCAAAGTTTTAGAACAGCATGCATCTCAGAAATCAATCTAACGCTTTACTAGCTGTAGTTTTAGACTAACAACCAGTTCACTTAATGTAATCGGGATTTGTTTAGTCTCACATAGTGTAGCAAGCCTAAAAGTGTTTGAAATGGAGGTCCATGCAAAATAAATGTAGACCCAAAAAAGTCAAATTGGGACCCCATCGCTTCTTGTGCATTACAATTTTATCTGCTGTATTTAGTGCATACAGGAAGTACACAATTCACAGCTATTTCTCTCAATAGATTATTTGCGGTTGTAAATTGTACATTGTACTTTAACGGTAGCCAAGAAAAAGTCGCTGCACTGCAATTTTTGAGATTGACATGCTATTAATGCCAAATTCTTTCTAATAACTGCACATATGGTCATGTACCCAAGAGTAATTCGACGCAATACCTTTAAGTTGCCTTCTTACGTTCGTGTATGTTGGCAGTTTGTAGATTGAAAGGAGCACAAAATGAAACGCTTCATGTTTAGTGAGTGGCATTTCGTTTGGCCTTCATAGCATGTCTTCGGTACCGTTCTGTGCATGTCGCATGAAAATCAAGCAAGATAATTGTGGCCATAATTACGCTGACATAACCCCGGTACACACCATCATCAGAAATGTACAATTACGTGTTATGTAACTGGTAGAAAGTATCACACGAGCACCTGAAAGACCATTCTAACAACCGTACTGGTTTTACTTGTAGGAAAACAAAAGAAATTATATGTTTCATAAGTAGGACGGCAAGATATTCAAGAAAATAGTGACATAAGACCGCTTTACCCATTAATTTGATGTGATGGCCTACATGCTGAATTGAACAGCCATATTTGTTCGTTGTAGGTATACTGGTGCTAAAAAATACTGATCTATCAAATTATGGATCTCTTGTGAAAGTCACTTTTACTTTCAAGTATATGAAAGCTTCTTAAATAGGTGGTGCCATCATTTGTAGTAACATGACGACAATCTACAGATTTACTACAAAAATAGCAACGATATATACACTCCTCCCCGCTTATATCGATATCGCTTATATCGATATCCCGCTTATATCGATATTCTTTTCCGTGCCAAATTTCTTCCATTGACCCCAATGTTAATTGTTCCGCTTATATCGATATTCCTATATCGATATTTTCAACACAATAGAAACGCCCTTAATCGATATTTCGTCTTCTTATCACAGGTGACGTACAGCCAATGTTTGTACTGTATTTAACACATTTCGAGTCTTATCT
>JBCAUI010514102.1:0-12327 GCA_038406195.1 Haplosyllis anthogorgicola | reverse complement strand
TTTGACTTGTATGGATATTACAATTTTCAATGAACCATAAAATAGCAGATAAATAGACCGCACGTCGAGGTTAAGGTCCATCAGGACCTATGTTCGTTTAATTTAGCTGGCATTTTAAGATCACCGGTTCTTTACAACCATAAAATAACGAATCCAAGAGTGGATGTAAATGACACATGAAAGACGTTGTCGATTGGAATATATGTGTTCGTAAAAAGAAACCCAAACAAGATTTTGATTTATTGTCCAGGAATCTAAGAAAAGATTTGATGACGATGAAGAATTTAAGAAGAGGGCGTATGCTGCAGTCGTGAAACTCCAAAGCTATGATCCAGATTACATCAAAGCTTGGAATCTAATATGTGAAGAGTCTTTTAGAGGTTAGTAAGTTTTAGTCGTCAATTTTATAGTTTTGAAATTGTCATTTTCGGTGTTCATCTTTCAGAAGATACGTGTAATAATGTTTACATTAGTCAAGTGTGTCTGTCTATTATAGAATTCACTAAAGTGTACCAGAGGCTAGACATCCAGAGACTGGTAAACCGAGGAGAGTCCTTCTATCAGGAAATGATGAAAGATACTGTAGCAGATTTAGAAAAGAGAGGTAACATTTGCATCTTTGTGTTTAATTCATATGGAATCGAGAAGTGAAAGTGCACTGAGAACATTCTGCTGTACCCTTGATATCACCAATAAAACTTTTGACTTGAATATTCACTACTATTTCTTTGAGCAATAATAGTTGCAGTCAAGTATTGTTGAGAAAAATATCACGTAACAATTATTTATATCACTTTAAACCTGGAGTCAAAGTTACACGAAGGACTAGAGAGGTATCTCGTTAAGAAGAGGCAAGCCTTTTATTTCGGCACCTTGCCTTGATAGCTTCCAATTGAATATAGGTGTATTGGAACTGGATGAGGGTCGCAAAATTTGTTGGGCACCGGGGGGAAAGGTTCCTCTGACTATAGTCAAATCAGATGGAGGGTATACTTACGACACATCCGACGTTACGGCACTTCATCACCGAGTTTTTGTGGAAAAAGCTGACTGGATACTTTACGTAGTTGACCAAGGACAGGTATGTCATATCTTTAAAAAATTCAAAAGTACATTTTACAATCAAATGGTTTTGGAACATGACTGTTGGGTTTTGGTAAACGCTGTCGGAGATATCTAAAATGCATCCTAACTTTAATTAATGACACAATAGATCTTGGAATAGACACAAACAAAAACGTGAATGCTTTGGTTTTTTTTACGTTGCTACTTTAGTCGATACATCTGAACACGTGTTTCAAAGTTGCTGCTCACGTTGGGTGGTTTGATCCGAAGACGACCCGTGCGGAACACATTGGATTTGGAGTTGTGCTGGGAGAAGATAGGTAAGTCAGTTTTGCTAGCACACCTACTGTACGGACAGACTTCCTTTGTACGACTGTTATGTCTGTGTTACATACTTGATCGTTGACAAAGAAGGCACCATTAATTTGGTGTGGTATATCTTGGGATAAATGAATGTTAGTGATGATATTAGTCGTGGAGAGGAAGAACTGTGATGTACTAGATTAGCTTGATAAATTGTCTTACATAATTAATAGAAAAGAGACGACCACATGAAACAAACTTTATATTGTTGAGTAATAGTCACCCGTAATGTTGAGTTTATCAACTTTGTAAGATTGTGTGTGGCATTATCACAAACTAAAGTTTTGAACTCTTGAGATTGGTACTTATAATTAAGAGGAACATATTACAAATCTGATTAGAAAATGTTAATGTAAATACGATGAGTGCAAAAGTACATTATTAACTTTGCTTTTCTTCAGTTTTTAAGCACTCACACTTTAAGCACAAAGTCTTGGAGCACGTTTTTTTCGCGAGAAACATGTTTTATTGTCTCATGTTCTTATTTGTATTGTATTGCGAGGTACAAGAAATATTCTAATTATTAAAAAATAATTTGCATCCATATATTGCTGATTACCTTTGTGAGGGTGATGAGAGGCAGAAAGCCATGAGATTAGGTGCCGCACTCACAGTTGAAAGCACTAGTTGCAATTAGATTAGTCTGGCAGCTTTATTGCTAACATTGCCGTATTTCTGAAGCATAGGAAGTTCTATGGTACTCATTACCCGCAGCTTTATTACATAATATGACTTGGATTTATACTGTATATATTGATAATGCGTTCTGTCGTAATTGCTGTCACATTGTTAGAAAAATTCAAATACATGTTGATATTTGAATAGTTTTGGCCGTCCGACGCACAAAGGGTTGAAAACAAACAAATAATCAATTGGAAAATCCAGATTGGCGAACGTGTTCTAGGTTGCTATGATATTGGTGTTATTACGCTGCGTAAAATTCAGAAGGGCAGATTTATGATCAACTTGGCGGTTCCGAAAGAATTTCTCTTTAAAAAGAATGAGCTGCCTGTCCCATGTGACAATATTCCCTCCCGATTAATGAATGTTAATACGACTTTGCGGAAGTGGCTTGTTTAATTACGAAGAAAACAAACATTGTGAAGGCTGTGCCTGACAAATGGTGTGGATATTAAGAAGTGTGTGCATATTTTCAGCCATTAAGTAAGCAGCAAAATCTATTAATCACATATTTATCCTCATAAATTTCACCACTTTTTGAGATGACGGAAACGCACGGAATAACCTACTCGTAGGACTAGTATCCTGAAATTATGGTTTATTCCAAAGTTTCAAAATAATTGTTGCATGCATTTTGAAAGCTAATTGACGAAAGACATTATACCGTATTTACTCGAATACAGGCACCCGGTGCTAAACCCAAATTTTGAGGAGGCATCTCTTTAAAAAACAAGGTGTCCAGATATGGAGCACTGACCCTCATGCTTCCCCCGACCTTTCTCTGGTCAACTTTTTCCTAACTTTTGACACTGAGTCCAAATCTGCTGAAAATGCATTTTCCCCAGTCCGGGTAGATTTCGTCCAATACATAGACCCTCATTGCGAAGCATGAGGGTCAATAAAATAACTAATTATCATTGGTGCTGCACACAGTGACGCTGATCCAGCACATGAAGAGGACTCGGACTTTCAGTAATGGATATACCACGAAAAAGTGTTGATTCTTAGGTGCCCGAGCGCTAGCGAGGTGTGCTAGTAGGCACTAGAAAAGGTGTGCTGATAACGGTGAATAATACACACTTTTTCTATTGTGTGACAACACACACGTGGTATAAGACAAGCATATCAATAAATGCCCAAGTTGGCAAAAAATTCTTTCCAAAAACGGGGGGGGGGGGTTGCTTCTATTCGAAAGGGTGCTTCAATTTTAAAAAATATGGTATTTAATGAGCCGTAGTCTTAAGCGAAAATGCTTTATCGTCAATGGTTGAACCTTTTTAGTGCGACAGACGTGATTTATTATGGCATATTGTAGATGCATTGTGAAATTGGTGTGAGATTTTACTACATATGCTGTCATATTTTAGTTGAACTCGAATTTTCCCAGTCCGTATAGTAAAATGAAACTTAACGTGAGAGAGGCATTGGGTTTAACATCGCATGTTGAATTCGCTGAAAACAATAAAACATTAGCTCCGCTTCCAGGGAAGTCTGCAGCTTCGGAGGCTCATAATAAAGATCGAGATTAAAATAGGCATACGGATAAAAACTGGAAATTAGGTGTATTTAAAGTAGCGAGATTACAGTTTGCTAAGTGCTTTAGCTTTTACATCGAAATACGATATTGATTTGCACGCTCGTTTGTGGTATTGGACTTAACTAAGAAAAGATCTGTAGGAAAAGTCCTTTTGATGTTTGATCAGTGATCGTTTTCTAATGGTACTTTTACTTGTTGAGCAGCTGCCTCTTTCTTTTGGCCTTACCAAGCCAATATGCCTGTATACATTTTGCCACATGTCGTGATTTCTGTCTTTGGTCAATCGTGTAAAATCGTTAACATTGATTTTCACTGCACTGGAAGAAGAATGATATATGAAGATATTTATATTAATTTAATTTTTGAAGACAGGTGTCTCGGTGAGAAAAAGATATATCATTTCCCATTCTAGAAAGTAGTTGTTTATGTTCGGGAAAGTAGACATAGTGTGTGGAGAACATCCAACTTTTATAACTTTCGCCCTCAGAAGGACACCCTTTTAGCAAAATTCAATTTCTAGGAGGGGGAAAATGGCATTAAATCTTCTTACTCAAATTCTATCAAGGTTTTAGGTGTCCATTAGAGGTAAATTCAATCATTGATATGCCGAACATTCATGTCCAGGGGCCAAACCACTTAACCTTTTCTCTATTACTGAAAATCAGTATCTTTTATATTTAGGTAATGCGAATTATATTGGCGTAGAATAATGCCTTTCTTTGTATGTAGTTATTCGGAGTGCTTTTCCTCGTAAGACATTGACGCAACAATTCGATTTCTGTATGTTCAAAGATATATATTTCAGATAAATTACATAGCAACTTGACTGACGATTCACAGACTGATGGAAGCAAATACATGCGACACTTTAATAGAGAAAAAATGTTGTTCATGGATACAACAGAATGGGAAATAACACGTTTACGATGCGTACAGCCGGCACAGCCATTGATGACTTTGACTGAAGCTGGACGCCATGTAATCTAACGTTTATAGTTCATAATAGAAACTTCCGTCATAACTGTCCATTGTTCGGCTCAATACGAGCAAAGAATACTGCAGATGTCAACACATTTCTAAAATATAACATGAAATTCATCTAATGCAGCTATAACATGTAACTTGGAGCATATTAAACTAGCGAATATTACATCAACACACGGAATTTCTTTTCACCCAACAAAGAGACTGTAACTGATTTATATTTAACAAACATCTTTGAGATTGGAAGCGTAATGAATACTAAAGACATACAACTTTGTGCACATACATTTCAATATATAGATTCTCCTTGAAGATTGAAGACAGTTTGGTATGTACAGATTATAAATTTACAAAATTTCTTTTCCCAGCGCTGATGCAGTCCCTTGAGTAACAATTGAATTTTTGATGAAAAAAATAATTACAATTGTTATTGTTCGCACGTTTATTGTGACCCGTGTTTTCATAAAACGGTACGTTTGTTGACAGTTGTTTGTTGAACTGAATGCCAAGCTTTTACTTTACCATTAAGAAATATTCTGACTTGCTTAGGTTGTTAACGAACTCTGATCCCATTGTAAATTTTGATAATGAAATATCCAGCAGATGAAAACATTAAAGAGCCCATAGATCATGTTGATTGGCAATAAATGATGACCTTATGAACCCAAAAGATATATTAAAGAAGCAAAAAATTGAAACAGGCAAGTTTTCTAAAAGAACGATTTGTGTGTCAGATACAAACTATTGACATTTTTCTACTTTTCATGCTATTATCGGAGATATTGTTTGCATATTGCACAAACTTTAACCTTGTGAATTGTCTCATTTTAACGTTTAATTTTATTCTTCAATGTCACGAAAATTGCTTTGGAACAATAGTTCTTGTGTTTATAGTTGTTTAAACATTGCGAAAACAAGGTTATATTTTACCGGTAGGACTGTTCTCAATGAATGTGATTCATCATTTCCTGTCATGTCGTACAGCGATCTTTGTAATTGAGTTAAGGTTAGTGTATTGTAAAAGGTATGATATCATATCTATGACGTGTAGAAATTTTCGTAATTGAAGTAATGTTAACGTCAGTGTGTTGTAAAAGATGCGGTATTCTATACCTTTGTTAATGTAATGTAGCCACAAAAATCAGTATGCCATGAAAACTAGCACTGGAATACCTGTAATGTCTCGCCTCGCACAAAATTGCAATGCCGTCGTTTCAGGGTAATAGTATTCAAGAATCCATTGAATATTCATACAATGCTTATACGGCAGGGTTCGCCTCTCTGTATCCTGGGCGTTGGAAGCAATGCTTTCCCTTACCAATGTTGCAATAACAGACACAACGCCAGTGGGTAAGTTTCACCCACAGGCGTCTCATTGCCTTCCAGAGAGGACGCTCCATCCAGGCCAGAAGTAGCACGTGCAATGGCATCTGAACAAGCGTTATCCCGGCTAACATCCAGCTGAGGTTCCGGTTAAATGAGTAGTTCATGGTCCATAGGAATATCTGCAGAATGGAATAAGGAGCAATGCAGGATATCACAGTCAACAAAAGTGATAGAACAATAGTGTTAATCTGCATCTCCTGCGTAATATCCTTTATGCACTGTATTGTGAGTAATTCCAGATCGCCATCATTCGTGGCATCAGCCTGATTACTACATAAATCCGTATTTGTGTTATCATTGTGGTTGCCGTTAGCAACCTTATCTGTCTTATTGGACTCGGGTTCTGGAAAGGTAAGTATGCCATCTGGTTCATTTTCGTCTTCCTCGATAATACTGTCTTTGGTGGCCTCCTGAATGCAGACATTTTTCACTTCATTATCACACTTTAGTTGCTCCTCCAGTTCCAGATCTTCCACGTGCTCCTCTATTGTATCCTGAAATCTGACTTCACTACCACTAGAAGACAAGACTTTATCACATTTACTTTCTGAACTAGTCTTAACAATAGTATCGAATTTAACTCCCATGGATTGTGAATCTTTACTTCTTATCCCACTTTGATCACTCTTTGTTCTGTCAACCTTTTCTTTGAGAGGTTTGCGCTCTTTAAGTTTACTTGCGTCACTTTTATTGGGTTCACTTTTGTCACTCGTAGATTTATGATTTTCTTCCTCAATGTCCTCGTGTTCGGGCTTTTCCTCTATGCTCTGGTTGGAAGGTTCGTGTTTTTCTCTTTTGAAAGAACCTCCCAAGCCAAACGGATTTGCGCCCAAGAGTCCCTTTGGATTTTCTAACTGATCTTGTAAGGCCTGAATGTCTACAGACCATTTTCTGACGTACTGGTAGTTGAATGGCGAAGGAGATCTATTAACAGAATCTTGACTGGATGTTTTGTTTAGGGAACTGGTTAAACCCAGACTTATGTTTGCGACTGTATGACGTCTCCCTGATAATGACTTCTGCAGCCGCAGTTTCATTTTCTGATCGAAGTCGTCGTCATCTGAGTCTCCACCGGATTTCTGATCTCCCGCTGCCGTCCCTTCCGGGTTGTCTTTGATGCAGATGAGCTGCCTGGATGAGCTTCCAGATGCCGCTTTGGAGGACTTGCGAGAACTACGCGAATCTTGGACATCCGAGGAAGGTTCCAGAAAGCGCTCTTGAGCCCCCTCGCTTGCCTCACGAAGGCCAGCGGCATCCGAAATTTTTCTGTTGTGCCTGCAACGGGTTCTACGGTAGACTGCAAGCTTGCAGCGTTGTCTCCACAGAATGGTACAGAAGAGATATATGGCTATGAGCAGCAGGAGAACCAGAAAACAAATGATTCCAATGAGTGGCATAGCCTGATAAAGGGTAGCCACTTCAAAAGGCTCACCTTGAACACATAATTGATAATCAATTGAGTAACTGTAAGTTGTGAGTACGCATCCAGTACAAACGACGCCAAGAATGAATGTCACGACGATGGCAGTGGATATAAATGTCCCATGTGCGATCTCGATTGAGTAATGTTTAGTGCAACGCTGCAGAGCGAAGAACAGTGTGATCAGAACTATGGCAGATAGGCAGAACACGAAGAGCGCAATATCGGCGTAACAAGCTATGTGATTGAGTGCCACTCGGTTGTAGTTGAGAAGTAAACGCATTACATCCAACGGAACCCAAAGCAGCGAAAAAAACAGATTAACCACAGCGAGACAGCACGGAAGAGCGTAATAGAGTCCAGGACCCAGTCCATGGTTGTTCTTTGTGGCGGAAGGGCTCATGCACCTGACCGAAATTAGTAGGCCTACGTTCGTTAGAAGTCCGATAAATCCGAATCCTAACATGACCAGTGTACACACGATTAAAGTGTACAACTCTACGTGAACGTCTGCGTAAATCTCTGTTGTGTTGAGCTCATTGGCTCCAGCCAAGTCTTGAGCTGCCATTATACGTAATCAAAGACTCCGGCTTCCTTTTATGGTTCCTTTAAAGACGGATTTGATTTGTTGTGTCTAGTCGGCAGTGCTCCTCATCTCAATATTATTTCCTGGAAAGCTACGTGTCGTCGCTTCCGCACTTCTCCTTACTGCAGTTTCGACGTTGTACACCTCATCTCGATGAGCGAATCTAAAGCAGTAAATGGACAGATGTCATTTATATGTAAAGGCATAATGCCTGTCGAATGAAGAGCATTATATAATAATGAAAGTGTAATTGTCAGCAATTCATTATTTAGTGATGAACTCTCAGGGCCAGTGAGCGAATTAAGTGACCGCTTAAACTGCTGGTTGTCGAAGCATTTGGCAACTAATGAACTCGGAGCGCACAGAAGCATTCGCGTAATTGTGCTAATAATGATTGGTCGGACATAGCAGATAATGAAGATGGTGTGCAGTAATAGGCATATATTGCTGCACTTGATAGCTGCACATTAATTCTAGCCCTAAGGCGTGAAGTGTGCGATCTTGACTCTTTCCAGACCAGAGTATTTTGTAGGGCGTCGTAGTCAGTCAGTCGTTCTCGTTATGGTACACATCGCGTGGGTAGGTACTCCATATATTTACAGTGAATTAGGAAATGGACCTTGTGTATTTAGGGTTACAGTTTTGTGGCGAGCCTCTACGGGATACAAGCCTTAACTGCGAGTTGCCTCTTGCAGTTCCCCTGGATGCAATTACCTGTGGTCTGTAGCGCGGCATTTTAATGTGAACATTCCAACCCTTAATTGGAAGTTTCTCACAGAAGGCTGTTTCATTAATGGATGTACTAGTGTTGCAACTTGATCTATCTTGAGTCAACCTTTCCACATCTTGTTTAGTGAACCGATTTGTGCAATGGCATAGAAACAATATCCGTTGCAGTCTTCCGTGCTTCGTATTTTCTAGTTACCAGTACGGCAGTGATTTGCAGTATACCCTATTCAGTATTATTACTGACAGAAGGGAAAAGCTCAGTGACGTAGAAAACTTTTTCTGCATGTGACTAGTTTCATGCACATATGAGCTTGCCAAAAACACAGTACCAGCAAAACATAGATTATTGCACCATAAATAGTTACTATGTTTTTTGTATGCGCGTAAAATTGTTGCATACATAGTAGTTTCTTTGAATAGATTATTAATATTACGTAAATTAAAAAATACACCTGAAATGAGACAGGAAAGCTGAACAACCTGAACCAGTGTTTCTTACAGTTGGTTAACGTGCAGAGTAATTAAACTTATAAATAGACTACTATTCATGGGTCGCAAATGAGCTGAAGTGGTCAAAATATCTCGATAGCGGAAGCGATATATTGTTTATCACTATCAATTTATACAGGCGAAACATATCTCAATCTCCAAACATGAATTTGTAACCTATTTGCTTGAGCCACCTTTTATGAGCAATATTGTTGAATCTGGATACAGGCGGCTTTGTAACATTTGATGGATACTATAATAATACACCAGGCCAAATGAGACCTAACACCTTAGTGCTTTGAGGGAATATATGTGTCAGTCCAATTGTGAGCTACTATTATGTCACATTACAGAAAGGACAATAAGGTAAATTTAGTGTGCAACAAAAAATAAACCTATTGAGTAACTGATGCACGTAGGTGTTTTATGCAAATGTGACCTCAATTAGACTGGTATACCAAGTAAAAGCAACCATTTGGCTTCTATTTTCTAACCAGAAATCAGCCAGTACTGCAGGCATGGGGGGAATTGTGTAAGAAGGTTAATTCAGCGCTCTGGAGGAAGTCGCCTTGGTTACTTGCATGTTTCGAGTCGGGCATTCATGTACCAGTTGAATATCGTTAGAATTGTCAAGTCTTATAATCAGTAATGATTCTCCTTCATGGTACGGAAGACAGTGAAGCGTGATTCTCCGAAATAGTTGGGCGAGTAATTTTAAATTTTAGAAATGTAATGTAAACATACACATGGAAGATCTTCTTGTTTATTTGCCAGAAAGAGAGCGTCCATGTTTTTGTAAAACAACAAATGTAATATTTGTCTTTCATTGAACTTTTTCTTACTTTTTTGATTTTAAGCAAACAGCATTAACAGTATTTTGCAAAATATACGGAAGTGCTTTAATGGAAACCTGTTTCAATGCAGCAACTTCTTATATGTAATCCGCTTGTAATTTCCATGTGACATTTAAAAGTACTGCTAATTCATATCATGTCTCGTTGATGTTTCAGGTAATATTATATATGTCATTACTGCAGGGATAATAGCGTGTCATTTCTTTATACATTTGATACTCAGGTCGACACACCATCAGGTGGTCGACGTCTAGCGACGGGCGTGGGTAATATGAATGAAAATAATTTCCACCACACTCCCATCGGACATCTCGTATTTTGAATGGAGAACGGCATCTTGGACACTTAAATATCAGAATCATACTTTCGTAGTGAAGGTTTGTGTCCCTCGGGATCCGGAAAAGTACTCACATGTATTTTTAGTCTAGCCTAGAAATTTACCAACTTTTATATTTTTCTGTTGAAAACGACGCCTGTGGACCCCATGACTCGTTTGATACTGGGCGGGGACGGTCCCTTTACAAAGTGGCCAAAAGTTTTCAAGCTTATTTTCTGAACTCAGAATGGAAAAACGGATATTCGATCACCCATTTCATCATTTTCCTGTTTTTTTACATAACTTCTAAATAACACAAAATGGAAAATGGAGATTGCATAACCCATTTCATTGTTTTCCAATTATATTTATTCCATGCAACTAAAAAGGATGAATTATGTCTTTGTTTTCCCATTTTGCATTAGTTTTTATTCATTTTAATACATAAAATGTATGTATGAAACTTGAAAACATAAAAATGAAAAAAATCATGAAATGGGTGATCAAATCGCTGATTGCCATTTTGTGTCATTTCAAAGTTAGAAAAACAGAAAAACGAACAGGTGGTCGAATCTCCATTTTTCAGTTTAAAAATTATGACTTGAAAACGTTTTGGCCACTTCATACACTGACCGGAGACCCGGTAACGCGTGAGTCTAAATACTGTTTTAGTGTGGGAACGTGTCGTTCTTTCGTTTTACGCACTCTGTAAAATCCTTCTCCTGGGTCATTCATTGATTTTAATCAATTTATGGGCTTGCAAGAAAATATTTTAATGTTTTGATGCCCAGCAGAGTAGTGGCTATTTGCCGCATACTGGAGTGTGGCCATAAAATAACGAAATACAAAAGTGAAAGACAAAATTTGGTAGTAAAACTCGAGTATGCTCCCAATACAGTACTGTAAATGACAAAATTGTAATACTTGCGAAGACAGCAGAGACTGTACTTACCACATGTGTGGTGAATCTATGTAGTTCTAATTAGATCCGTACCGTTTCGTGATTAATATTTCCATGGCAACATCTAATTACATCACTAATGTAGTCTCTGAAATTAAAAGGAGAAATCTCATTTGAGCATCTATTTCATGTATCTGGATTTGACTGAAGTTTAATTAAAATTCGTACAGTAAATACATTTTGAGACGATGAATGTATTTCAAAGTAGGCAAATACGACCATGGCTTCAGTAATTATTTATTTACTGCTCTTTGACTGTAGTTTGCAGACTGAAATATGGAAACTGCAGTTGAACAGTCCCATGTTATACACGGTACATATTTTATGCACTGTGTGGGTTTCCTTTGATGTTGTCAGTTACAATCAAACAAGATTAGTTGAAATCAGTTATTCATACAAATTACATGCCGAACATGGCCATATTGTTATTAGTCTATCACGCTTTGCGTTGATAGACTACTTTAGACAGCAAGGTGGTTTCGCTGCGAGTTAAAAAAGTGAGGATGAGGTGTTGGGGATGGACCCCCCCCCCCTTGGGTGAGGATGAGGTATGGGGATGGACCCCCCCCAGGTGAGGATGAGGTATGGGAATGAGGTCTGGGGATGGACCCCCCCAAGGTGAGGACAAGGTGTGGGGATGAGGTATACAGATGAATTATGGCCATAAAGTATGGCAATAAGTTATGGGGATGAGGTCTGTGTGTGTGTGTGTGCATGCATGCATGTGTGCATACATATGTGCATGAATTATGGCCATAAAGTATGGCAATGATGTATGGGAATGAGGTCTGGGGATGGACCCCACCCCAGGTGAGGATGAGGTAATGCGGATGAGGTATGGGCATATCATATGCATAGGTGTGTGTGTGTGTGTGTGTGTGTGTGTGTGCATGTGTGCATGCATGCATGCATGCATGAATTATGGCCATAAAGTATGGCAATGATGTATGGGGATG
>JBCAUI010514091.1:0-12327 GCA_038406195.1 Haplosyllis anthogorgicola | reverse complement strand
TTTTTTTTTTTTTGAAATCCCGATTTCAAAGTGCGGCGGGAAATGTAATCCAAACAATTAAATAAAAAAAGCCTCATGGTAGGGTTTACCGTCAACGTTTGTAATAATACGCCTATGGCATGTGTTAAACTTAGCACCGGGAAATAAGAGTCTTTATTGTGATTTTTAAATTTAGTTAAGTTAAAATGAGCTGGAACAAATGAGTATAATTGATTGTAATGTTCTGCACAAAACCGGCATTGTTCCATTCTAATAACCAATAACGGAAATTAAATTCCGCGTTTTCTTTGAAATAATGTATTCGGCTGTGTTAATCGGGGGCCTCGCTTAGCCAAAGGTTATTGTGTGTGGTACCACCGATGGAAGCTATTGATTAGTTTTTGTAAGCTGAAAGCAGCACTGGGAATGCCCTAATTGTATTAGGGACTGATGCAAGAAAGCAACATTCTGTTGTAGACAGGATCCCGATACAGATGTTATTATAGCCCGTGGCTGTAGTTCCATTGGATGGTTATTAACTCGTTTATTATTATTGTGTATTGCAGGAAGATGAAGGAAAAGAAATATCAGTGGAAAAGATCTTTCAGGTATGTACTGTGGTCATCTTAATCTACAGAATAACGTTTGAACTTCCCTTACTGTAAACAAGGGAAGTACAGTATGTGCGACTTCATCATATTACGTGTTGATTGATTAATTAGCCTCGCGAAAGCGAGGATTCTGCAAAGATGGAGATCTAGAATTGACAGGTTTTATGAAATGTTTTGAAACTAGAGGGCCACCCCACCACCGCCCCATGCCTTTTATGGGTGCCGGGGGGAAATGCAAATTTCAGGGGTTTTAGGGTGGAGTTGGAAAGGGGGAACTTGACCGCCCCCCCCCCCCCCACCTAACTAGGAAAAATGCATTTTCAGGACTTTCAGACTGAATGTGGAAAGGTGTGAGACAGGACCCCCCACCCCCACCCGTGTAGTTGACTATATAGAGCGAGGCTGAAACGGACAGGTTGTCTATCACGTTAATCTTGTTATTGTGGTAATTTAGTGAATAAGCATTAGACTGACAGTGACTACAGTATATTAACATTGGTAGTACAAACAAATTATGTGGAGCGCTTTCTATGTTATTTTCCTTTCACACTTAATAAAACGTACCGGATTTCCCAGAAAATAAGCCCCCCACATTAGAAACCCATGGGCTTCTATTTGGGGAATTCACCCAAATAGAAGCCCATGGGCTTTTAAAGATACATTTATGTACAGTCTATGGAAAGTGTCTCGTCATCCACATCTTGCTTTGTTTCTTTGGTCTAATTGCAGACATCTTTAAATTTTAATTATAGCTAGTAATAACCAATTTTTATGTTCCATATGTTCACTAGATAATAAATATAGTGAAATAATGTATGACTGTACAAAATGTACACAGTAAAGGGCCTAAAAGTATCTTCCGAATAAAAGCCTATCTCCACAAATAGAAGCCCATGGGCTTATGGAGTCATCACATTCTTGTCAAATATGTCGAATTCCCAAATAGTAGCCCAGGGCCTATTTTCGGGGAAATCCGGTACAGGTCTGTAAACTTAGTCGTGTGTCAACTGAAATTCAGTACCTTAAGTAATCCTGATTGTATCGTAATGTGGCATTGAAAGATTTATGACGTTGGACTCCTGTGATTATCAAACAATTGTACAAAACAATTTATTTTTTTTCCTGGATGGTACAACCAGTATTTTTAATTGGGTTAGATTTCCCCTTGTTACGTACCTCTACATGCAAAAATATCCCGATTTTGTGGGAAAAATTAAAAATTGTGCGAAATCCGCTGTTCAAAAAAAGTGTACGATTTTGAATACAAAATGAGAAATTTCTTAAAAGGGGAAATAGATAGAACGAAACTTAACTGAATTTAATACATGTTCACTGAAATATTTACGTCATACAAAGAATCTACGTGTAACCTTATTAAAATGGCAGGATTCATATTACAAGTAACCAGTATTAAGTAACAGATGCGGTTCCATTTGTCACGATTGAGGGTGAAATATAAAAATAAAATTAATAAGCAGCAGGAACTAGATGATGAGCGAGTGGGAGTGAACACGGATAATGTCACATAACATGATTAAAATGGGAGTGTTTAAATCAAAGAAGACTTCAATGTCATTTCATCAAAGACTAGTGACAGAAACCTGTCTTTAGTGTCCATTGTATCAATTTTCAATTTTAGAGCATCAAAGATTGTGTCATTGAATCCAGGCATAATGTTTGTGTTTTGTAAACACTTTTGGAGTGTTCTTTTCGAAGGTAAAGCAGAGTTTTGACACCAATTTGTAAGCCTTTCGGCTTTGGTAGAAAATGGACAGAGCTAACATCTGGTCACTTATTGCATACCTTCGTTGAGCCTTTCCTGATTTATGGAAAGAGATTTGTCGCTCAATGAAACAAACAGTTTCAGAGGGTAAGAAACATTTCAGTTGACCAACCAGAGAATCAATTTGTTTCTTTTGTATCATTTTTTTTGTCTGACCTGTTCTCCATAGTTTTGTTTTCAGGGCTTGTACCTTTCGCTTCAACTTTTATTCCTCGGAGTATCTTGAATTGAAAACTCAAGTGAAGAATTGTCACACTTTGTAGACTTTGACACCGTTTCATCAATCTTTCTCACTTTCAAAGGTCTTTGTGGTGTTACCTTTGCAGAAGGATTAGGCACATCAAAAAAAGTTGGTTAGGCATTTCGTATAAATCTATTCCTCTTTTCTTTGTTTCTGAACTGTGAATCTTCAAAGTGTATGGAACACAATTCCAAATTGTATAATTTCTCTCAAGGAACACCTATAAGATCATCTCTTCGAGTGTTCTGTATCCACTTTCTGCATCTTTTGGAAACCTGAACATTGATAATTTACAATTTCCCCTTGCATTATGGCAACCAAAAGCAGCGCAGTAGGTCCCCAAACTCTTCTTTTTTGAACGCCCTTGTTTGTCCATATTTCTCCAATATTTATTCACAATATGCTTCCTTGTAATATCCTTTCTTTTATAATCCTCTATCTGTTGATAATAATTCACTACAATGCATAAATAATGGAAAAATACTCTCATTTAGTTTCATCATTCCGCTCGGTAAAAGTGATGCTATTTTTGTGTCTCGTACAACGATCTGTGCGGTACACGCAAACAAGCTGTCCTACATAACATGGGTAAATAGGACGCTTCATGTCTTACTCACTGAACGGTCTTTGTGGAAACACTAAACGTTTTGGACCACCTCTTTCATAAATAGAGAAAAAACCTGTATGAGTAATGTACAGGGATTTCTGCATGATCACTTAGTGAGCAGTTGACGATGCTCAATGTACATCGTATTTTCATAACGTAATAGTATAAAATATATTATTTGCTACGAAGACATTATCGTTACACAATGATTTTAGTGTTTCTAACGGCCTTGATGTAACTGATCTTTGGCTAATGATGTTGCTATATGCATAATTAAATATATTCTTTGTAACATAAAACTATCATGAAAGAGACTAGTGCTGTACAAGTAACGTGAGCCACAGTTGATCAGAGGATAGCAGCTTATTGTTTCCAGGTAGTTGATTGAGTAAATCTGTTTGTACACGAAACCGAATTAAACTGTACCAAATTGTTATTTAATTAACCATACTTATTTGCACTCAATAGCAAACAATGTAACAAAATACATTTGTGCGAAGAAATTTGAAAATGTGCAAAGGAAAGCATAATGAAAATAAACGTGAGCTAAAGTGCAGTGACTACTCTGTGGTACGAAATTGACTTAATTGTCACAAATTATGAATTTGTTGCAAACGCAAGCGACACAGTGTGGCCTAATATGGGAAAGAAAGGTGGCAGATATTACTTGAAGCTCTGGATAATCTGATCCGATGTGTCCTTTCTATTAGTACGCAGTCTACCTGCCTGAAATGTCTGTCTGGCAGCCTGCAGTACCAATTTGGCCAGTCGTAAACTGAATACATATGATGTGGAATGGATTTTGTAGCCGCCGTAGTGTAATTGTTTCATTACATGTTTCAGCTTTATATATCATATTGCATTTAAGGTTCCGAGACAGTGCCCAGACAATTACTGCCAAAGGGAAATACGTGTTTATTAGCACTGAAGCTGTCTATTTACAAAACAGGGATACGTGTGCGTACTATGCATGCGTAACAACATAGATAAAAGACGGAATTGTCAGATAGCATCCATCACTACACATCCTTTAAATTAATTAAAATTACAATGTGATGCAGCACCTCTGTGGTTCTGACTGTAACAAATGTTACGAATGAGTAACCTTGTACATTGTAACTGTAAGCTCAGATACCTGAACGATCGAATCGCGTGGCTCCGTGAAATCTCGGCGACAGACGAATCCATTAAACATTGAAATGCAAATACTAGGCTACTAGAGTATATTACTCTGTATTGTAACATCATGACGAATTCACCGCATCAAAATTGCGCTGAACTCGCGTGCACTGTGTCATAGGCATAAATTGGGTGCTCAGATACTATGTACATTACAATCACATTTTTCACATTTATGTATCTGAAAGATTTCAGTGTGAACTCTTTCACCGTTCACTGAGGTTGATGCCGAAGAAACTTGTACAATGCTGAGAATTAATACATTCTTTGAATTCTTTTGTTAACGCTTTCCACAATACCTGGAATCAAAGAAAGGGCAAAAGAAATAAGTGAAAGAATGCAAATGAACATTTACCTGCGTTGTCTAGGTACATGTCTTTGGCTACGATTTTAGAATATTTTTATATGTACAACCATCTCAATGTGGACTGATAAAAAATAGTCCAATAAGGATCATAATTGACTATTAGGTCCCAATTAAATTGCCAATTTCAAATTTAGGAATCGATAAGCAATTACTCTAAATGCGTAAAATTTTGACTAAGATTTGAAAGCGTTTTCCCGTGTGTTTATATAATGCGTACGCGGGGATATTGGTGAGTAAATGAAACTGAATGCGCTATTTTCCATGTCGGATATGAGTATGTATTGACAGATGTGAAGTGGAGATTTTGCCTGATGAAATGGTCATGTATTTACCGGATTGCTAATGGAGGAGAAGCTGACAGCAATGTGTTAAGTGCTGGGTGATAATGGTACTTATGGCAAGCACCGGTCTGTGTTGCTTCCATGTCACACTGCCGTAAAAGGTCTACAGCGTCAGCTGATGGCCTTCCGCTGAAAACGAAGTCCAAGACAGACCTTTCTTGTGGCCTCTTCTTGTCCACAGGAAAACATTCAGTTGCAATCAAATTCTTGTTTGTAGTCAGCGCGTGTTTCTGTGGGGGTGTCTGTCTGAGTTTGAGCTCCTAAGACTATCTTTCCTACCAAAAGAAACATTTTCAACAGCAATTGCAATTCAGTTGTTTTCAATAGCGCACACATGCGGAGACTCACCTTTTGCCTGTTGTACTGCAGTGTAGTTTGTTATTTTAATCAGCACGTTTTCATAAACTTAACCCTTTACTGGTCATAAGCATGTTAGAGCATGTGAGTGACTTTGATGCCTTTAATCAGCCATATTTCCATAAATATGCATCAGACCAGCATTAAAGTGGTATTTTTGGAAGCAAAACAATATTTTACACCTTTTTGACTAGAAATTTACGGCCTTGCTCCAAAATTTGCACTATTTCAGAAGGCTCAGAGGTGCCTCTGAGTGACTTCTAAAAGCCATTTTGGAAAAATTAATAAAGAAAAAGCTTTTATGAGCAGAAACCCATGCACCAAAGCTCATTTGTTTTGAAGACAAGTGCCTATGTCACAAATCTGCATTGGCTAGAAAGTCAAATATTGATACTAGGCTGTGCACGGTCTTGATGAAAATGACCATATCTTGTGCATTTTCAGAAAATCTGATGACTGGGGGCCTCACAAAAGAGGCTCGCATGACTGGGTAGTTGATCCAATCAATACCCTCTATCAACAGTGGGAAGAAGCAATGGCCAAGGACTGAAATCCAGCCCTATTGAAAGTAGCAAGTTCATAACTGTGGGCTTGGGATACAATTAATGATGAAAAATCTTTTTGGCTGAAAAAATCCACCGATTTTGTCAAACCTGTGACCAGTAAAGGGTTAATAAACAACACTCTCAAACTTAAACGGATCCAATTCGAAGAAATTGGCACGTAAAGACGAGCATTAAGAGTAGTGTTAGGTTGTTTATTGTGTAACGCTACCAGTCAGCGTTACACAACAAACAACAAAACGCTCATCCTAACGCTTGTTGTGCATTAAAGGATGGGCGTTAAGTTTATGAAAACGAGGTGAATGTCAGACGAGATTTCACACAAAGCGGAAATGTTCGTGGTGTGGATGATGGAACGAATATTTCACTGGTTATTTCGCTGACCTGGAACAAATGTCGAAGACCATCAAAAAGTTATTTTCCTTTCGTTCATCTTGGAGTCATTGTTTATTTTATTTTTCGATCATAGAGACGTCCTACTGGAAACCCAACAAAAAGTGCGGCGTATGTTTTTAACTTGTAGCCATGTTTGTCTTTTCACAAATTTTTCTTCTCTGCAACCTTCTGCGACTGATCTAAAATGTGTACGTGTACTTTTCATTTGAACAATGGACTTTTATCAATGCCTGTAAATTCCATGAATGGACATTACCTTTTTTGAGCGACAGTCAACTTTTTTCAGTCCAAAAGTGTCGTAAAAGACAAGGTGTCTCGCAAGACAGTATTTTACATTGGTTTTAAATACTTTGTGGTCAATGAAAAAGCAAGTTAGGTTCAAGTTAGGTTCTACTGTATTTAATTTTTATGTACTGTATGGACCTACAATTGTATTGCGAGTTCTGATAGCTCTGCAGCTGATAACAAAAAAGTAGCCGGTGTGCCAGCATCAATTGACCTACAAGAATACTGACTGCACGGGCAATCCTTACCGGTAAGGATACCCAGGACATGCAATTTGTACTGGCTTTTTGGGTGGTACAGATTGCATGCCCCCATGATAAACTGACCTACATGGGCCCTCTTATCAGGCGGCTCTGTGAAGTGAAGGTAGCCATCATGGCATGACCACCAGCAGCTGGAACCCAGCCATGTGGAGATCCCGTTCTCACCCCTGCTTAACATGATGGGAGTTATGCAGCTCCGTGAAGCAAAGGTAACCGTTGGTGCACTTATGCGGTCAGCCGGAAGGAAACAGGTTCCCTTGATGGAAACAGATTCACATCTCTGAAGATATTCGGAAATGTACAAAATCAATAATAATAATAATAAAATAATAATAATAATAAAAATAATAATAATGAAAAAAGTAGTTGTGCAACTACTAGTCTGTCGAATGTCATAGCAATGGTATCTAACATGACGCTGTAAGTTTTGACGTCATGATGTCACCAAAGAAAACAATATCATGGAGTGGAAATTGAAATTGAAATTTTCGTTTTGTCCTGGTTTCTATCTTGATGGTTATCATCCATTCCGTTTTGTCTTGGTTTCTATTTTTACAAGTTTTTTTAGGCGAACGACCACATACTCTGTCATTCGACAGACAATTAGGCATGCAGAGTAATAAGAGAAAAAACTATCTCTCCGACATTATAATGTGTCTTCCGTGTGAACAAAGGCCCCACAGGAGAATCTACAAGAACACTTCGTGTATGTCGACTCAGATACATGAGTGCATCATAATTAAACAACGACGACGTTGCTAATTAGACAATGTACTGCGTATGCACCTAACGCGATTACGTTAATAACGTTTGTAAAGCTTTATACATCAGTTTGGGAACAATAGAGGTTTTTGCAATAGATCGTGAAATTACTATTAAAAGTTAACTTCCGAAATTCAATAACTCAGCATGAAAGTCAATTGAAAATTTCGTGCTGAGTTATTGAATTTCGCACGTTAACTTTTAATAGTAATTTCACGATCTGCAAATAAAAATTCATGCGGAGCTATTGTATCCAACTGATAGAGGAATGGTGTTACAGTAGATATACATGGACTGATCATGAAATTCATGTTATACTAGATTTATATCAATAGAATTTCACACGGAATGCGTCTCATTTGCACAGCGTGAAGTTCAATTATTATTAGAAGCTTAAAAATTGATGGAAATTTCATGATCTGAGGAAAACGTTTATTCAAAAATGATACAAAATAGTTCTTTTTGAGGTTATTCAATATTTTATTTCTTATTTTGTAGTGTGCTCCTTCTGTCCGCTAATTTTGTGAAAATCGCCCTAAATTGAAGTGTAGACTGTGGGTAATGGAAACATTGAGAAAAGTTGCGCATAATACAAATGATATAAATTCACATCGATGAAATCATATTTTCGGTCAAATAATACAAAGGATGAAATTTCTATCAGTTTTGGAAAAAAGCGTGGAAATCTTTTGTTCTCTATTTTTTTCTGTGCGGTTTCAAATTGAGGGAATTCAGGAGCTGATAAATCTCTCTCCTGTTTTTTGCTCTCCAGACATCTAAAACAGAAAAATTTGGCAAAACATTGCAAGTACTATATGTATTTTATGCCACTGTTTCTGAATAAAAAATTCAGAGTTAACACTTAAATTGAGAAATGAACAATAAGTTTTAATCGTACAAATTAAAAAGAACACGACATCATGTTTTTCACTTCTTAACAAACGTTTCTGCTGCCTTAATCGTGTTCATAACTACTAGTCTGATACAGTAAAGAAGATTAATATCATGTAAAAGAAGGCGTGGGTGTTTAAAGGTAGAATCAATGTCTACACAGCTCCTAAATGTGTAGCATATTAAGCTGTTAGGTAGATTCTAATAGTGACTTAGTGCGTGTCATGGTGACAATGGATTTTCTAGATATTTAATATGTCAGCTCAAGAATTTTTTAATGGAATTCATATTATGGGGAAAACATAAGGCCAGTGGTTCTCCCACAGTAGGCAAAGAAGTACACATCGTATTCATTGTTCGTCAGGTGCTGCCACAATTGTGACGGAAACTTTCTGTACTACAGCATTGCATTTCAGCACATCATCACATGATTTGAGCTACAGATTTATTATAATTCCTTGCTATGAGAGGCATAATGTAAATTTGTATCTAATTCCTATTAGTGTAACAGCTTTATTCGAACATTTCATTTATATAGAACTTTTGGACGTGTCCAATTGAGTACGTGAACGTTCTTGTTTTTGTTTGTTTGTTTGTTTTTTGGTAAATTATTATTCATAATGTGCAGCGCGTTTTCATAAACTTAACGCCCGTTAATTCACAACAAGCGTTAAGATGAGCGTTATGTTGGTTATGGTGTAATGCTGACTGGTAGTGTTGCACAATAAACAACATAACGCTACTCTTAATGCTCGTCTTAACGCACTAATTTCTTGGAATTGGATCCGTTAAAATTTGGTACTTTATTAAGTTTATGAAAACTAGCTGAAAATTATTTGAATAACCCCCGACATCACTCTGTACGACCTTCTGTCGGGATCCCTGCCTTACTGTTGCGTTTCGTCCCTTTGCTCTCTCTCTCTTCCTTCATCTCAACATATATTTTATATCCCTTTGTTCAGAGAAGTTCTCATCAAATGCAGTCCAATTTTTCTGAATTCCGTCAATTTCTCGGTGATGCCAAAAGGGAATCCAAGGGTTCAAGCAATTTTTGTAAAATCTAGCCAAATTTAGCGAAAGAACAGGATATTATTTTCAACAGTACACCGAATTTGTATCAGTTTCGAAACGTCAAGAACAAAAGAGAAGACATAATAATTTCACGCTGTGCTTTTGATGCGCCATTGTTCCCAAACTGATACAAATTCCGTGTACTGTCGTTGCATAATACTTCATGGACTTTCGTTACGAGACTCTTCACTACAGATTACCAGGTAGGAGACCCACGTCGCCATATTTATTTGGACGTCCAAATAAAGATGAAGATTGTTGACAATGGAACACCATTAAACATTAACATTTCTCCATTCTAACTTATGATAAACACTTACAAACAAATGAAAATTATGTAAGAACAAACAGTTAAGTAAAACATGTATTAGATTTGTATACAAGTTGAGTACAATAAAATTATTTATATATGACTTGGAGAGTGCTGCGTGAAAAAGATGGGCAACTGCTTTGGGGCTTCTGCCCGGAAATCAGTATGTCCAGGCCGGTCCTCAGCCAAGCCCCAATATTACGAAAGAAAATCTTATGAAATGACGATGAAGCATGCACCGCGCAACTGACGTCATACTTACGTAACGTAATTATTCTTTCATGACAGCTGGCATTATTATTAACACCATTTCCTTATCGTGTCCATGGATAATAAAGTAATTAATTGAGGAGTAATAATTAGTATGGAAATGTTAATAATCGCATGATGTCAACGCCATGCAATTAGTAGAAAACCTTGCAATACAAGGTGAGGTCACCCTAGAGATTCGATTTGGCCCTGCAAAACGTCAAGAGGCAGAAACATTAAACTAAACTGAACTTTTCTTACGATTCAAAAATAAATTCTGTTTTATTATTCGCAGCTAGACCATATTAAAAAACATGTGAACGTCACGATTGGTTGTCGTTTTTCAGGCTGTGGAATGTTACATCTATAATGACACAACAGCAAATTCAGAATGCCATTCGGACGTTCTATTTACAAACGGTACTTTCGCTTTCCTTGCCAGCAGCTGTCTCAAAGATGGACAGCGCAACTCACACCGGAGCTGGGGACCGGACAAGGCACTAACAGTGGCCAAACGTTATTTACGTCAATCAGAAACCGTGTTGCGTTGTCCTTTACAGTATCAACCACAATTCGTGTCAGGTACTCTTACTGAATAAATTTTAAATATGTATACATATAAATGTTGTCATCTTTAACAGCTCCTGAACTTACTGACAACTTCATAGGATGAATTGTCTGTTCGTGGCTCTTTATTTTGTGAACATTAGGTTTTTTGCTCGCGTGAAACACACAGTGTGAAATTTTATTGTCACAAAATGAGATCAATTTTAGGAGCTGGTGAAAGCTTGATAAGAAAAATATTCCACGCCGTGGTGTTAAGTCGAATGAAAGCACAGTGTGAAATTCCAGTTTGTCAAAATTCTCATGCTGTTTTAGCAATAGACTCACAAGGTTCGTGATATAATACTGTGTAAAAAGGACTTCCGAGTGGCATTATGAATTTGTATAAGATCATTGCGTCATTATGGATGTGACATCCTGCATCCTGACTTTACACAGGAGGAACTCCCGCTGGATTGTTCATTAACGCTGTCATCGCTAGAGGTGCGGACATGTCAAAGCGAAAAGCACACAGTTCTGTCCCTCGCTTCCTGTTGACGATGTGGCGCAGGTAATAATGGCTTGTTATTTAATCAGGGAGCAAAGAACGTTCAGACACAAAGTTACAGTACAGATTACCCTACATTACAGTACAGAATTCCAACCTGTTGGTCTGACCGATTTTTTTTTTCCCAGTCGGGCTGATTTTCATTTTCGTACGTTCAATAATGTTTGCACAAAGCTCCACCCACGTTTTGTGTTTCAGATCATGAAATTAAGTACTATTTTAGCGATCCTCAACAATTGAATTCCATGTCGAGCTAATCCAATTGTTGCGGGGCGCTAAGCTTTGACAGTAATTTCGTGATCTGTATTTTGTGAAAAATAATGTTACAAATAAATATTCCGTCCAAAGCAGTGACTTAGCATTTCCTATTTCGTAGATTAGTAAGAACTCCACCTAACTAATCGTTTTGTACTAACTTGACATTGGAATTATTTTGCTTGGTGACTATAAGTCTACAATGATTCAAGCAGGTGGGACTTTCCCCCCTGCCAATGTTAATGAGGTGATGGCTCACTTGAGGGATAGCTCACACCAAGGTTGGGTGAGTTCTCAGGTGAGTTCCTGGATGGGAAGTTAAAAGTCGTAAACCGCCGTTGATAAGGCTTGAGTGCCTTGAAATGTGCGGTATATTAAGAGTAAATTAACTTTAACTTTAACAATAACATCCAGTGAACGCGATGGCTTTCACTTAAAAATAAACGTAATGTGTAAATTTCTGTTGTTGAGGATGAACAGTTTAAGAGGAACGTCTCATTCTAAGCTCAGGATGATCTTTTATGTCGTTTTTGTATTACACTTGAAGGACACTGGTTTGTCAAGTAGTTCATATCGGAACCAACAATACACATATTTAAATCAGCAAATGGCACTGCTACTTCACTTGAAAGGATAATTTATTTCAAAGAGTGGTCCTTGTGGGAGTTGTTAGGCCTTTAAAATCCACTTGATTGGTTGGATATGA
>JBCAUI010514080.1:0-12327 GCA_038406195.1 Haplosyllis anthogorgicola | reverse complement strand
CCGCAATAGTCCGCGAAAGCCGGGAGAAGCTAGTATAAACTCGCAAACCCTATTAATAGCGACTCGCAGTGTCACAAATGAATATCAGAGAAATTATCATCATATCACTGTTTGCTAGTCCTTATTGTTCAGTGCTCAATTTATTTACACCGTCGTCCTGAGTGGCTCCAGCAACCTTAAGCATACGAAAAGAGGGAAATGTTTTGATTCCCAGAGTAGTACTGAAAACCAGACACCATGTAGGGACGAGTCATTGACACAAACTTTTCTTCAGTGTCACTAAAAGACACTTAGGTTTGATGTTTTGTAGAACATAAACGACGCCTTTAAGTTAAGTAGACCTCTGAGACTTGAACTGACAATCGTAATTTGATGGATGACTACACAAGAATTAAATGATCAGTAGACTATGGTAGATTTACAGATGTACTGCCTGTTCGGAATACCACATAGTTGTCCACAAAAATTAGTTGAAAATTTCTGACTGCAATTTACCAAAGCCCATTTTTCATATTGTTAAATACTCAAGCCAATACAATACTCAAAGCCAAGTCTGCAATAAAATTTTATTCTTGTGGTTGATCAGTGATAAAAGTAAAAGTTCCAAAAATTATACCGTTAAATCTGAGTGAAACACGACCGATCTATCGTCACGTTGAAATGCGGTTTACATTGGAATTAGACAACGGTTACGACTTCATGTGAAGTTTCCCTTGTTCCATGAGTGTTCTGATTTCCATTAGAAACACTGTTCTGCTTAAAGTAAGTCATACCAGTTGTCTGAATAGGTTTGAAAACTCTTTTATCGTGTTCAAAGAGAAAAGGATGGACAACGTGTCGGTTACAGGTTAAGGTCTCGCTCTTTTAAGTGAAATAGTTTCTCCCCAGGTATTTCGCTGGTTGAAAAAAACAGCGCAAAAATCTGTCAATTCTAGATCTCAAGCATTGCAGAATCCTCGCGTTCGCGATGCTAAGTGCAATCGCTCGCTACGCTCGTTCAAAATCGTTTTCTTACCATTGCGGAACAAACGAACCAAATGTCATGCCGTGCTTTTCTTGACACAAAACAGAACAAAATTTCTTGCTATCAGAATCCTCCTAAATTCTGAGATAAAATGATTGAAAGGCACAAAGATTATTTATGATATGGAAACCATGACTTTCTTTTCATTAACAGCATACGACCCAATTTTCATAGGTGGGACATGAGTTTTTTTCCGATATTACTTTAGTTCTAACTTGAACACTTGGTGAATTTCTACTGTTCCCGAAATAAACACACATTTCATCATCTGTATTGTTTATTATGTCAAGGTATCGGAACAAGATGACGCATCTATCATTTTAGAGGAAAGGTAACAGATGATAAGTGAATAGAGCTTGAAGGGAGTAAAGTGGTATTCCCAGCAGTGCAGGTCCATTGAGGTGTTCCCTCTGTATAATGGAGGCGTTCTGTCTCATGCATGATGTATCAGACCCGTGGAAAACCACGGATAGAGAATGTGTAAAGTTATGGCTGAGAAACAGAATCGTTGTCGTCAACCGTCTCTTTTTCGTCTTCTTTTTATTTTTGTAAGAAAAACTATATGCAACAAGTTTTAAAAGAAAGTGGGCCGGGGTCCATTTGAGGGTCCACTGATTACCCATGGTTTGGACTTTTCATGACTGTCCCGCATGAGTTTTACAGCCAGGGTGGTTCTCTCGTCTGCAGTCTTTCTTGTTTGTGTGCGGCTGTGAAGTGAACTATGCTACATCTTACATTAAGTAACATAAGAATTGCAAAGACTTTGAATACGTTCAAACCCCAGTAGAAAACTCACCCAATTGTGATGTGTATCAGCTACCTGTTATCATTTGGGTAATTAGACATGTTCACCCGTCATCACAAGCCAAGTTTCCTCCAGCTTTAGCCAAGTGCCAGTTTTTCATTTTAGCGTGGTGCACCCACTAAGGTTGCGACGATTCACCGGATCTTCGGATCATCGATCGGACATGCAAAATATGCCGATCATCGATGATATTTTCTGTTATCGGATCATCACGGTTTGTTACCTGAGGTACATTTAATGGAATTTTAAGGTGCAAATAATCTTGTTTTACCAAATGTTGATGTGGTTGAACAGTTTTATGTTCATTTACTCTATTTAGTGCTAAGAAATATAATTTTTCTTAATAACATTATATGTTTTGTAATGCAACATAATAACACACAAAAGTTCTATGAATTAACAGATGCTAATTCTGCAATAATATGGTCTAAATTTAGTGCATTCATGCTAAAATGCCCTCAAAATTGGTTAATTCTGATGATATTTGATCGATTTCAATGGTTCGATGATCGATTTTAACTTCAGGCCGATGTCGCAGCCTTAGCACCCATTCTGCAATTCAGGGAGAAATAACCAACATTTTCCGTCCTAAAAGGGTCTACGGGCGGAACTGATTTTAACATGTCACTCTCACAATGTCAATATGAAATTAAAGAAGGAAAATAAGTCCACTTCGATAAAACTATTTGACATTTTTGAACCAGAATTGTGAACTGTTACATAATGTGTATATTGCATGTTATGGATAGTGTTTACAATATCATGAATCAACCCTGAACCAAGTCTTTTTCATGTCTTGATATAGTAAGTGGTATATTGTTGCTATTCAAAACATTCTACAATTCATTTCTGCATCGTCAGAATTTACTTTCAGGGGTAAAACAAATTTCAAATGAAAATTATTCTACGCAGAATGCCCATTTGTTTACAGCATCGATCATCTTCAAGTTTAACTCTCAGGAAAACAGTTTTTTATGCGTTGTTGAATGAGTATTTATCAAACGACGGAACTATGATCAGCATCTGTAGTTTTCTTTGTGTCTCTAAGTATAGAAGAGTCGGTGTGGTGTAGGTAAACATTAGTCGATGTGTAGCTTAACAGCAGAGTTGGGACAGTCAAGTTCTTTGGAAATTCACTTCTCTAATTGGGCTAGTTAGTAAACTCCACGTGGAATCTATTTTTGATTACGTGGCTACTAAAATGTAATGAAAAGTAACACAAAGTTTGCATCAAACTTTAGTAACCATGTAGTCAAAATATGATTCCACATAAAGTTTACTTGTTAGTCCAACGAGAAAGGAAAATGTAAGACCCTCAACACTGATTTTAAACCCAGCGGTCCTCTGGCCTGCACTCTTGCCTCGCACCAATCTTCGAAATCATCGTCCACATCGGACGCAAGGTCAGTGTGGTGCAGGTAAACAGTATGCCCTGCATATTTTTCATGTACCAATTTTACACTTGGCATGGTGAATCATGAGTTATTAGGCTGATTGCTAAACATCACCGCGTATGAAGTTGTATCATTCAGCTAGAAGGTGAATCGCCTACTAAATAACCTATGGTGGCACATGTGGAGTTTAAGCGAGTATGACTCAGACTCCAAGCATTTTTATGCAAAATAAAGTAAGAAAAACCAATGCAATCCAAACTGCACTACGGGAGGCCTCATGTTAAATACAGCCATGTTTTGAACGTTCAGTAAGAATTTATCTAGGTGTGTAAATAAATAAAGACCAGAGTATAAAAACCACTTTTTCTTATAATGTATTTTTATTCATAGCCAGGTAGACTGTTCCTCTAGTTGCCAGATGTACAAGTAATCATTTCATGTCTCTAGTCACATTTGCAATCTCAGAATGTTAGGGGCAAAATTCCAACATCTTACGCAGTTATACGGTTTCAGGTCTCTGGCCGAAGGTGCCTTTACCTTTTGATATTGACACCTGGACCTAGAACTAGTTTGTAAACACCCATTTAGTTCGTTTTTACATGCCATAAACATCACATCTTTCTCAACTTTGCACTTTATTAGCACCTACTGTGGTGGCCATATCACTTCAGGGTTTTGCTATTATTTTGGGCAAAGGACACCTGAAGTGGTCAAATTAAATTTGGAGTTTTTTATCTCTTCAGTGCTACAAGATCTGGACAAAATGCTCATCTACTGTCGTTTCTCTCATAAGACCAGTGGAAGAACAGGGTAGATACAAATTTAAATATTGTATGAATTATTCAATGGAAATTGACCGAGTCAGTTCCAATGGAATTACTTTTTCATAAACAAGAAAGCCGAAGGGTCTACGGCATAGCTGTGTTGCATGAGAAAGAAATCTGAGGCATACCCACAAGTGATAAGTCAGGGTATCAAGAAATAAAGTCTCGTAAGATTTTAGTGTACCAATGGTCAGAGTACCTTACCCCAAGGTAAACCGACCTTCAGTATACCCATTTGTATACCTTAGACAAAGTATTCGTAGGTAAGGTACAACAAATGTTGGTATACCCTGGTGTAAAGTATACCCCATCCATTGGTATAATTTGTGTATAACGACATTCAGTATAGAGCGTTCCTGAGGTTACTTGCCATGCTACACCTTTCCCATTGCCATAACATTACCTTTATGCGAGATCGTGCTTACACAGTTGTGTTAAAAAACTATGTCTTTTTGTTTCTTCAACATTGCTAGTGACAAGGGTAAATCGTCATGAATAATTCATAAAGACTCCAATATATATTACTATGGAAAAGTCAATGTATTGCTCCGCGTAGATAAAAATACAGATGTGTGTGTCGGTTCACTCGAGAGTGTGATACACCGAACGCCGATAGTACGAGATTTTACAGTATTATAGCCAAATGTAAGTTAGTCATGTTATGATATTTTCACTGCTACCACCTAGTGTTTAAGAGTCACCAGTTCGTGCTTAAACAACTCTAGAGCAGCTCATGCACATTGCGGTCAACGCGGCACATATTTTCACAGTCTTATATTTTCTTTAACCTTAAATTTCTTCTTTTTTTTAGAATAATAATACAATAAATGCACACCAAAATAGTGACAATTTGTTCTACTATGTTGACATTAAATAAAATTTGTCTCAGACAAGAGACATCAATTTAAGCAGGCAACATACTCCTTTTGGCAACACGCCATTATTGGGTTCTACAGGTCACTTTTTTGACAATGTCGCGCTGTGTGGTTTCGCTTTATGGTTATTCTGCAGAAATGGAGCTAGGGTTTTTTGTCATGTTGGACCCGTGTAAATTAACAAGGCAGAAAGTCTTGAGAACCTTTGTAAATCTCTGTTTATTTATATTCTGGCAACAAATGTATCTCTCAGCAAGCAAGCAAACTGTTGTAATCTCTGGTATAAACCCTATAACAATAGTATATTTTAAGAATCTTGTCAAACCTCTAGCTTTTACCCCAATTCCCTAATAAATCTGTCTCCCTGAGCAATTTTAATAATAAGTAAATGTATTCTCTCTATTCTTTAACAAGGTTATTCCCTGTTTCCCATTAAACTAGCTTGTCTATTTAGTTTAAAGTTAAAGTTAAATACCTGATAGGCAGTGACAAGGTGTCTCTTTGAGATCTGAACTCCCAATTAGTTTATTATGGAATTACTGTTTATTTTATACTATTTATGAGTGACATCATAATGACGTCATAATTACATCATAATTGCCTGCACATGCTAATTAGCATAATTTGGCAGGAGAAACTAAAAATCTCTAATTTGCAAACTACGACAACAATATAAATTTATCACTGCTATATAGACCTAATTTGACATAAGCAAAGCATAATGGTATTGAATTCCATAATTTTTGATTTTCATTTTTCTTGTTATTATGGTGAAATAACAACATTACTGGACTTTAAAGAAATAGCATGGGCTAGGAGTATTTTGCATCGTAATGGTTTCCAAAACAATCGTCACATAAACCATTTTAACAACATCACCTCGATTAATTGGCTTCCAGCAGCAGATTTTTCTCGCTTCGATTTAGTGGATTAGTTTTACGGATGTTAATTTTTAAGGATGTTGTTCACAACATTGTCGTAAGTCATTTTGGGAGACGGTTACATTTGTCTTATCTTTTTGTAGATAATCCTTTATTTATGTGACAAGATAGAGAGACTATTAATCTGTGATATCTCTATTATTTGGCAATGAACACAGAGTTAAAAATCTTATTTCTTTTTGATCTGATTGGTACACCACACATGATTTGACTTCAAGAAATGTCTCCCAAATTCACCTTAGATGCAAATGATTTTAGGCATTCTATTGATTACTTCATGTTGTATTGATTGGTGAAATCCGTTTGAACCACACAATTATGACAATTGTGAATACCGGATTTATTCTAATAGAAGCAACCGGTGCAAAGACCAAATATTGAGGGCGTGCTTTTTTTTTCAAACAAATCAGAGGACCAATATATCATTGATTCCGCACTAAAATATTGAGCAAAAGAGTACAGTCAATTCTAAGACTTTTTACTTTTTATTTTGTGTAAGATTTTTATAGCATGTGACAAAATATGACTGTCAATAAAGGTCCAATTTGGAAAAAAATGCTTAATTTATTTATTTCCCAAAACAGGGCGGTGCTTCTGTTAGAGAGGGTGCTTCTATTCGAATAAATATACGGGACGTGTTAACTGGCTATTGTACGCCATTTACATTCCTCTTAAACGGCGTACCATTACGGTATCCTCCCTAAGAACATTGAACCACTTTCCATAGTAAACAGGCAATTGCTTTGCGATTATGGGAGTCCCATGGTTCTAAACAGTGACGTAGTCCCTCCCACCAAATATTTATTGTGTAATCAATCACATAGGCCCATGGACGGTCTCAACTGTCTGATCTATCACAGGATACAGGTCTACGGGGGTCTCTCCCAAGTCTATTTGCTGGGGGTTCAATAACCACCGCTCAAAACAAGAATGATTGGCACTTTATCACATTGTAAAATACTTTTAGGCCCAAATATTTATGCAATGGAGACAATAATAATTGAAAGCTTAATGGAGCTATTATTCCTCGTCATTTCTAATCATTAGATGTTTTCGTTTGAATAAAAGACACCGTGTGAAATTTCAGGGCCGTAGCCACCTTTTGGAAAAGGTTTGGGCAGAAACTCGCAAGAACGCACTTTTTTTCACACCAAAAATACTGTCCCATTTTGAAATAGGTAGACAAGGAGGCCAGTTTAATTAAGATCAAAAGAATGACTATTGTGGATGTAAATCAGTGTGAGTTAAATTCTCTGAACCTCCCAAAATACATTCATTTTGCTGGATCATTTGCCCCCAGGGGGAGGTGCAGCCCCCTCATCCCCTACCCAGGCCCCACGGCCCTGTAATTTTTTTCATCCAAAACAAAATCAAATCATGAGGTAATATTTCGTACAGGTCCGTTTAAAGGGTGAAAGCTGGGTTGACTCATGATTTGATTTTGTTAGAAAGTCATGTACATAAACGTTAACACGTTATGTGAAAATCTTGCAATCTTTCTGTTTTGCTAAGACTTGCTTTAGACCTTATGTACATGACTTTAGCACAGCTAAATCATTTAGTAAAAACACTTCGTCTGATGGGTTAGGAAATTAAGTTTGATTGTTGTGGCCATTCCATGGAAATGTTAAGAAACTGTCACCGACTTGTCAGGAAATTAAATAACGTTGCTTTAAGATAATAAGATGGCAAGGTACACAGGTGTACAACAGATTATTAAGGCGCCCTTCTTTTCGGTTTTTCCGATAAAAAATAATTTATCAACAAATTTCGCAATATGATCACTCAGCCATATGTGTGCGTGATCAGGTGATTACAAAGGGACTACTGGGTTGTTTCTGCAAAATAACTTCTATTTTAACAGATTTGGAAAAATTCCTAATCAAGAATATTGTTTTGGGATTTTGAGGCCTCTTTTTCTTGGTTGATGTCCAGCCCATGTTTTCTCTCCTCGCTTGTATGTTCTTTTCCGCTGCGGAAAAGGGTCTAGCGAATTTTATCTGGTAACTTCTGGATTTACTGTAAATTTAACGCCGAGATTTTGTTATATTTTCAAAGAGCTTAAACATACCAGTTGGCTTACAGATAACAATACACATTTTACGTTGCTATCATATTTTCACATATGCTAAAGCTGTAGGCCAAGTAATAATTTCAGATAGAAGCATCACACCATTTACATACTTTTTTTTCCAATCTGAGAAATTTCATCCTAATTATTTGCAATTTACCTCAGAATGGAAAAGGGTTACAAATGCTCTGATGTATTACTTAGTGACACTTGTACAAAACACATTTAATTCATGAATTATTCACAAATTTGAATGTTTCACAAAACATTATACCTCAATATTAGTACACCATTTAATCACCATTTTAGTTGATATGGCAGATTTTTCGGTGGGAACTTTTAAATGGCGGACAGTTTCTGTACTCTGATATGATTCGAAAACAAAACAATCAAGGTTTTTCCTAATCTGGTTTTTGCCAGATCTGTCGGATCTGATTACCGTAATAATTTCAGTACAAATTAACAAAAATGCAACACACATGTTTTATAACAAATATTGGCTATCATACATGATTTAATTGCAAATAACAAACAACACATGACCTGCCTTGTATGAACTACGATGTCAACCTAATCTCACAGATCTGTCAGATCTGACAGAAACGTAATTAGGAAAAGCCTCGAAAGGCTACACAACCATTGCATCGACACAGGTGTTTTTGTTTGTGATGACAGATTTGTCCATGTAGGGATAAAACTGGGCAAATAAATTCAGAAGCTTCACAAATGAGGCCAAGTTAAATCAACAGAACATGTTCGGTTATGAGAATAGCTTTGAAGCCATTTATTAAGAGTTGATCTGTAGCTTTTAAGACCTGAAACTAACATGCATGGAATTTTATATTACAGAAATGCACTCCCTATCATAATTCAGAAAAAAGGTTCAATACAGCCAATTTAATTTGTTTATAAATTTTTACTAGTCCTAAGTTTCTGAAGTAAATGTCGTGTAAATAATACTATAGTTGCATTAATACTAATCCATACTCTTTGTTCTTATGGAAAAATGCTTCCAAAAATATCACTAACTTCCAAAGAAATCAGTTAGCCTTGACCCTTGACATGCTTGTTGAATAAATTGTTTACTTGCTCATTGGTTGGACAAAATACCAAATTGACTTGTTCTATGATTGCTTCACATGTTCATATGCAGATACTTCTTCATAAAGTACAATTATTTGATAAACGGTAATAATAAAAAATTCCAAAGATTACTCGATAAATAATATGCAAATAAAAAACTGGAATTTTCAGGGTCATTATTCGAATAAGCATACAGTTGTCAAGAGTTTGCTTTCACACAATTGATGGAAATATTAATAGTTGTGCAGCAGATCTCAATTTTTCTGTTTTTTGCCAGACGATAAGTGACAATAAGCAACAATATGCCAAGATTGGACATTGCCTTTATCCATCACACAAAATTTTTATTATGTGAGAACACTGGTTTTGATATTTTATTATTTGTATGATAGTATACATTTTAAAGATGTATGCAGATATCAAAATATCTCAGCATGAAATCCACAGTACTCAAAATAGTTATCCACCCAGTGCTTGAAAGCCTTTTCCGCAACTTATCGTCCTTTATCGTCGGGCGGAAAACAGAAAAATTGATCTGCTACACAACTAATAGCCGAATCCATCTCAAACGATTAGATAAAAAGCGATTATCAAATAAAGGACAAAGAGCGACAATGTATCACTATATCTGATATTTATTAAGTTCCATTGCAGATGCGGATTAAAATAGAAGATCTAAACATTATTTCAAATAGAAGACTGTAATTAAAAATAAATCTGTAATGAACACATCATTGCTTTTGTTCTAACACCAGTGCCCAGGCAAATTATTTAGAGTAAATAATTATTTGAAAAATTCAAAGCACTAACATTTCATCATGGCTTAACCTTAAATATAAGGAGATAGCTACTGTAAGCCTCTTTTTTTGTTTTCTTGCAACATGTAAACAAAATGTAACTGACAATAACTGTAATTTGAAACTGTAGATCACTTAAATAATTATGTCTCGAACATGTGATGCCGGACTTAAAAAGGGTAGCTAAATTAGGGTGAATGAAGTGTGTGTTTAAAGTTTTCCATAGGATCTGAGGTATGCATTGCTGTCTTTTCTTATAATTTTTGTTGGACCAGGGTCCATTTGTGGGGTCACTGATTACCCCTATTTTGGACTTCGTGTGACCTTTCGCCTAGCCTTTGAAGCCACGGTGGATCCCTCTAACGCATCCTATGCATTGCTCATTGCCTGATTATGAAATGAATTGCTCCGCGAATGAAGAAACTGAAATTCTTCTTTCCGAATGTTTCAATGGTGCATGCTATCACAAAGTACAGCTGAGCAACTGGCGTTATTTGAAGAGGCTGTCTGCCTGTGACGATGCCAATTTATCATTCAGTGTGTAAGATGCATCTGTTGCTATATTTGGCTGATTATTCCCTTTTATTAAGTAAGCATTCCGTCAATGTCAGATTTGCATACAAAATTGTAATTGTGTTTGAAGAGGACCAACTTAAGCTTCGTGAAATATTGCCGTGCTACAATGGAGAGACAGAGGCAGAAAACTAGAGGTCAAGCCGGTTTACTTTTTTCTTTATTTGTAATTAAAAGGTGCCTTCGGTTCGGTAATTAAAGTAATCGGTTTGAGTTGAGATACCAATTTTTTTTTCAATCCTTTGCATTTTTTTTTAGAAAAATTGGTTTATTTCCTTGAAGGATACATGAATTTATAAGCAATCTGGCAATGGGTCAAGTTTGGTTGCTCATAAAAGCATGCGTAATTGATCTCAATTGTAAAAAAAGCCATCACATTTCACAGTCAATTATTCAATTTTGCTTTAAAATTATTTTATTCGAAAGAAAAGTTTCAAATAAATAAACTATTATATCTACCGGTTTGAACCATTAGAGAAAACCTGGCATGGTAAAACCTCCTTGTAACATGAAACTCACATTATGTAACATTAATGCAGAGACTGTTGGGGATTCCATGTTAGTCTGTACCCGGGCTGACACTAATGTCTCCTTTGGGTTCGAGGTAACACTGTCTCATATTCGATGTATTCTTCTTGATAATTTGAAGCATTATGCATCATGTAAAGTTAGGGAACTATGGAAGGTACACATCATTAACGCTATTTTAAGCTATCAGCAGCTTCCCTTCATTTCCTTTTGAGTGTCATATTTTGAGTTTGTATTTTGTCTATTTTGAGAGCTCAACAGCTCAACTGCCATAACAAGTAAATAAACAAATGCTTCTGGAGAACTAAAAGTGGTCAGGAACCGAAATAAATCAATGTAGTTACTGCAGTTTAGTCACGTCAAAATGAGATATTGTCTTGTCGATTTGTTTATTTATTTTATTTGATGGAATTGACAAAAATAAATATTATTTCTTCGTATACATGTGTAATAAACAGAATTTTTACTGAATGTAAGATTTAAAAAAAATCAATTGTAAAGTTGAAAATAACATTTGTGAAAATAGCATTTACAATCCAATAATAAATCAAAGGGTTAGCAATTCTACATTGGGTGAGAACGGACTTGTGAGGAGTCATATAGTTCGTCCGTCATATTCCTTCTGTTGGTCAGGCTGAAGGGACCTAGAAAGTTTCAGCACAGTCCAATGCTGTGCAGATTTAAAACAGCCTCACTGACTTGACTGTAAACAGTCGGCAAAAACTGTAAAAAGACATGAACGACAGTCTCTAGACTTTTAGATATTTATTAACTCTGATACGAAAATACATGTAGTCCCTGAAGAGGTGCAATTAGAACTGATTAAAGATGGCTACCAAGAAGTTAATAATACTAACACATAACTCTTAAAAACCAATAGGATAGTCTCTAGACTGTCATGACTGTCACATGACTGCAGCTGCAGGTGTGAGGCAGGAAAGACTGCAGCGTCCCTAGTGCCAACTCTAACTGCAGTCTTTAGACTGCAGCACTCCTGGTGGTAAGTCTGACCGAAGTCTCTAGTCCTTTAACAAAAACATTATCTTCTCGGGCGGTAACAAGTAACATCTCACATTTAGATCTTACTTGTATTTACTCTTCAATCCTCTGTATTTGGTAGTGGACTGACGGAGATTTGTCTATGCTTTTAACTTGTAAGGTTTGGGCCATTCTGGTTTCCAAACGTAGAAGCTTCATATGCGAACCATTCTATCATATCTGGAGGCCTCTAGATCATGCAGCCATCTTTAGATTGCCTTTTAACTCACTCTTGGTCCACATGTGTTTTGTTTATCTAATGTTGTTCATGTTCAGCCTCCCACTGATTGACATATGGCAATTAGCTGTTGCACTTTCAACAAAAGCTGATTGTGTGATTTGTCAAATCTTACACTTCAACAATGAAGTGTGGA
>JBCAUI010514069.1:0-12328 GCA_038406195.1 Haplosyllis anthogorgicola | reverse complement strand
GATATTAACTGTGATATTTAATGAAATAAATGTAATAGAAATGGCTTTAAGCTTTCGCTTGCTCTTTGCATTCACTCGGCCTCACCACCGATTGATGCTAGTCGACATTTCTAATATCTCAAAATTCATCTACAAGATCTGTCTTTCTTCCCAAATTCTCGGACAGTTTAGATAACAGTTTAGATATACAAATACTTAGAAAGCTTCAAAAGAATAAAATCAACGCGACCAAGAATATTACTCCTAGATGCAGACTACTTTTGGTTACCGATGGTTTCGATATAATGCAGTCTCCCAAACTAAATGCAAAGTGTGAGAACTATTGTGATAAGTAAGACTTTTACTCACCTTGGACACATCTGTAGGAGACGGATAAGAACTCATTATATCCACACGGATCGTTGAAGAACTGCTGACTGACTAATAGAGCACACGTCTGCTTGCCTGCACACAGGCGATTCATTGTAAAGTGAGCATCTATATCACAATTGCGCTGAACAAGAAAGCAAAATTGAAACAATTACAATCAGAAATAGTTAAATATTTTATAGTCTATTCAGAATAGAAACAAAAATGAAAAGTCCTTTGTGTCAACAAGCGTGAAATCACGGTTGTGTTTTCTTTCTTTCTTTCTTTCTTTCTTTCTGTCTCTATTATTAGCCGAAACATTAAATTAGTCAAAGGACAATTTCAGATACTCTGTTTACATACCTTATAATGAGTGTCACAGGCTGTAGCTATTTTTGTGTCATTTCTACCGTACCGCGCTCTGTCAAAAACTATCACTTCATTGCCTTTACACTGGATATCCAGAATCTGTCCATAACAGGCGTATTCACTCATTCCTCCAACGACCGGCATTGTTTCGGCTGAAAGAACATAAGAATAGAATGTATTTGACCAGGTGTAATTCGTCATGTCATCGCAGTACACTCTTCTTTGTTCATACATATAATGGGATACAAAATTATTCAAAATTGAAGGAAAAAAGTTAGCACTGGTGCAAATAGCGTAAATGTCATTCGATACACCAAAGCGTTAAAACCTGCAGAAATGATGCCTAAAACTCCTTAAAACTGTTAATTTAATTTGCCATGTGCAAGACGAATTTCGATCTGCAATTCGCAATGTGTTCTGGTCTGACAATTCCATACAGCTGCATCAATAAAGGAGTCTGGTTTAATTGGTATTGTGTTCCTCAGTATTTAAATGATGATGCACGGTTGGAATGGAGATGACTGAATGGGGAAAAGGTTTTCTTCACTAGAGCCCTATTGTTTCGTATTTAGTTTTGAAGCAAAAATAGACCAACATGTTGATAGAAATTAACATGACAATTGCATATAGACGAAATTTATTATACGTAAGTACAGTATTTGTATTTGGGTCAAGAACACTAGTATCTGTAGAGAAAGTAATAAATTGACTATTGATAAGTAGTTCTGTGCATTGTACATGATTATAACACCAAAGTTGAATAGTTTAATTGAGAGTAATCTCAAAGTACAAAGCATCGCTTATCACACAATCCGATAGAACTCTTTAAAATGCAAAAACCAATATGTATTGGAATATTGATTGATTTTATTCATTGAGAAAGCAATGCATCAAACAATTGGGCCAATATGACAGCTACTTTTGTAGCCAAGGGCTAAGCATACCAGAAAAGTGAAGACACATTTACAAGTAATTCATGAAAGATTCATATCAATCAAGAAGATAATTGAATTGTAGCCTCTACTGCAAGACTTGAAACTCTAATTTATTTACTTCTTGTGATATCTGTAGGTATTACCAAATGTAGTAACGACAAGGCAAGCACCTTTTTCTTTTGTGATGCAGAGTATAAAGGTTTCATGTTGATAAACTGAGTCCAAAGTTACTTTGCAGGTTTTTTTATGTTTTACGTGTTGTAGAAGTTTTTCCGACTTTAAATTATTGGAATGTGTAACGTCGTCATGGCTTGGTATTGTTGGCATTATCACACAGATAACTCAAACGTTTGTAAACTAATCACTAATCATACATTGTAATACAGAATTTACAATTGAAATACAATGTAGCTCATAAAATGTACGTCATCTGTGAACAAAGGAATTTGATCACATGAGGGACAGCACAGCCCACAAATAATTGTCGGCATTCAAGTCCTTTTACAGCATGAAGAAGAGGTAACATGTGGAAAAAGAAAACAAACATTTAGAATTATGAATGTGACAAAACTTTTATCAAGGTTTGTTGTAATGGAATAAAATTAACTCGGGTTAAAATTTAGGACGAACAACGCAATATGTTTATCCGACATTCAGGTGTTGAACAATTTATCACCATGAAATTCCTCTATTTAATTTTGCTTCACTGGTGAATCATTTTAGCACAATTGATCCATTACCTTATTACACGGCCGCCATTGAACAATCTATTTTCAGCTGTACCAACAACGTTTACACGGTTGTTTAAATATGTAGTCTAGTATTTGCACCAGGTGCTCTACCATTGCATTCAAACTGTCATCAGTTGTTACTAAACAGTACAATGAATATCTACTTTAATAGCACCGAATCCTTTCACATGTAACAATTGATTCAAACTTTATTATCAATTTACTCAAGGTTACTATACATGTCAAAACTTTTACAAGAGATGAGCCAATTCAAATGTATTATCGCAGTTTTGTGTCATGGATGTTGTCCAGATTAAGTAGTCATCACTAAATGACCCCGTTCCATCTCCTGTGACATTGCCAATATTGACAGTGCTTTATGATTTTGCATAAGCTGTTCTTCTCACTAATTCAATACCATGTTTGCGTTGAAGCTTAAGAGATGAAAACCTTTGACCAGATGCGTTTAGACGGAGTATTGCCTCAGCAGGTAGAGACCATAAGACAATAGTTTTGAGATCTGTGAACTCTCCAGGACAGTTTGTCAAGGAATCGTAACAATAACCTCCCAATAAATCTATTTCGCTCATAAATTCTCAAAAGTCAAAAATTTATTTTTGATGGTTGGAATTTTTCGTAATAAAATGATCAGGTAATATGCCAACCTGAAAAGATCAGCAAACAGCTGCAACTTAGGCCAGTCTTTGTACAAAAGAATCCTCCAGAATATAAATGGCCTTGTAAACTGGATACTATATATGTCTGAAGGGACTTTGAAGAAACCAAACCACTTGCCCTATAGTACTATTTAGAATATAAAATCAGAAACAAAATTATCTATTCTAATGCACCAACGAAGCATCCATTACCGCGCAATCAATGAACTGACAATTTTGCATTGAGTGACTGGCCCATCTGAAATGCCTTCTCGTCCCAAATTGGTCTAGTCTGACAATTCCATGCTGCCTCATCAATAAAGAAGCGCGCTTAATTGGTATTGTGTTCCTTGGTGTTCAAATAAGAAATGAATACAATAGTTTACATGCTTGTGGTCTTGGAAATATAAGCTGTCGTTTGTGAAATATTCATCTAGCATGCACATATTGATGGGAACCCAAAATTTCCTGTGATTGGAAAACAATTAACTGGAACTATAGTTTTATTACAGAGCAGGGGTTTAGTAAAAAAAAGCAGATTGTCCCACGACGAGACTGAGCCGTTCTTAGTTGTCATATTTATATTCAGAAACGTCTTTTGGTCTGTTTGGCTTATTCGGTGTTTAGGGATCATAGGTTCAATTGCATAAAATTTTATGTGAGATGCAATCTAAACTAGAATGGTAAAAACTCAAAATTCGTTTTTAAACAAGCAAACGAGAAAGACGATTCCAGATATAAGTGTGACATAGCTAATGTAAAGAAAAAAGAGGTTGAATTAATATATTTTGTAGATGACTTTAAGAAGTTTGCAATCTTGGTTGGTTAAACCAAGCTGGAAGTATTTCATATCAGTCAGGTACTGCCTGCATATGTATCTGCAAATAACCTGTCACAGAACTGTGGGAAACTGTCAGGTGGCATCAATAATATAGAATAATTTCACACATAATGACTGTTATTGTTGACTTACAAGACTACCAAATCAGAATAGGAAGGTAAATACAAAGATAGTATTTCCCATAGAAAATTATCATACGTAAATTGCATCTGACCTTTTCTTTCTTTAAATGATATTTCAATGCCAAGGGCATGAAGTAAAATATCTAAATTTATCCTTGACAGAGCTGGTAAAAGACTTCCAGGTAAGCGAGGAAGAAATATGAAGAAAAATACGTAGTGTACAAGAGTGCATTTAATTACAAATCTGCAATACAAACAAGTTTTGTCTTCACAGTACTCCGTGCCTTTTAGAACTCCAGTTCTTTGCAAAACATTCAGAAAAGTTCTTCTACACTTGAATCCTCGAAATTTCTCTTCTCCATTTTCATGTCTACAGCAGTATTTTCATTTAATAGGTTCAACTGCAAAGGTGTTAAATTGCTAGAATTCAGCTGCCAACCCAAATCCCATGAAATCCTGACCACCGTGTAGTTTTACTAAACTGTATGAATATCAATTAAATGCCACATTAAGTGCAATCGGAGTTAGAAATCCCTCCCCGTCAGGAGAGTTAGTCAATGATTCTGTCATGTATTATTAAGATTAAGTGAAAAGTGAGCTATTTAGCTATGTAAATGTCCATATATGGCTCTATCTGAAAAGTTGCACTCGGATGCTTGAGTATTCCGAGAATTTTGAATACAGCGTTCTATAAAATGATATGAAGAGACGAAACTAGAGTTGTACCTATTAAACTATCTAATTATTTCTATTATTCCACAGATTTCCCATTGACAAAAAGCCATTTTGTGGAGTATTGATGCAACTACATTGTGAGAATAGAAGAGTCAATATTACACCTGTCATTCTATTTTGCTCTCCTTTGCTCACACCTTTCCGTCAATAGCTGAGTAAGCTATAAGTGCAAATATTGATGTGTAATTACCGAATAGGTTGGATTTATCAAGAAAAAAGCAATTGGAGGTTAAAATATATTATTCAGATAAGTAGTGAAAGGATATATGCATTATGTATTACAGATGTGTTGAAATAATTGGTGTGAAAGGATTTACAGGCACGTTTGTTATTGTAATTTTATAACTTCGTAGTAAATGTGATTGTTGCATTCCTAATGTAAATTCCAACTACAAAAAACGTGTTTGAATTGGTTATTGATGTTCTGAAATTGTAACTTGCGGAATTATCTCAACAAAACGCATTACAATTTGCTCAAAAATTGAAGACAGCAATTTCTATTGTTGTAGTATAAATTGCGAATAATGTTCCTTTTGGGATTGACGGTTGTGTACGCTGTGTTTTGTTCGATACAATCGCAGCTGTTAAAGTATCTGATAATAGTTCATCTTGTATCAGTTTCAAACTTCTAAATTATGAATTTCCAATTGTATACATCTCAAATCCATAAAATTTCACATGGGTAGAGAAATATGCAAAACACCTTATTTCGAGGTGTCAGTGTAATCAAATAAATAAGGCAATGCATACAAATATGTAACACATACTATATTTATTTCTTCCCACCTGCAGACAAATTGAGTAAATTGGATAGAACATATTGAGCGTAAATGCTGGAAATGTTTAATGGCCAATCAATCTACGTTCATTGGGCGCAAAATAACATTGAATGAATGCACTGCAAAACCCACATTAGCTGGACTACTAAGGCACTTATTACATAGTTTTGGTCACCTTTATAACTGTATCATGAAAGCAATTGCTGGCTGAATTGTTTATTAAGATAAAACTGTTTCTTTACACTGTATGAAGCTCTTTCTGTCCTGGAATCTAGACAGGAAAATTAGTGATAAGTCACAGTTACACTGACGACAATGTTCTAAACATATATTTATACACTTTGATATATGGTTATTGTTACTTCATTCACGGTATCGAAGCTTAACGCCACACTAGCAAAGAACTGTAAAGATTATTTTCTTCCCAGTACCAGTGTAACATTGAAAAAGTGAATTTTTCGTCATTCATTCTGTAAAAATGATGTTCTGATCTGTCCAATCTGGCGCGTATTTTGCTGCTCAGATTATCTATTAATTTTAATTGCTGATGAGGGAAACTTCTTTGCAGACGCGGAAAGGTTTTCATCAACACAATTCATGACAAAATACCATTACCAGGCTTGTGTTTTACATGGTATACACATAAAACAACTTAATTATGGTTTCATGTTCATATGATTCTCTGCCTGAATATTGGTTTTGGTTGAATGTCAGTAATGGCTATGTTTAGAATTGCACAAACACTTAATCTGCCTCTGCGGGATTCAAGATAACAATTTACGTTTTGATTTTTCAAAAACACGAGACAGAGTTAAATTTAACCCGGTGAAAATGCTACGCACCAACAAGTGCAAACGTAAATGTAAGAAACTGTTTAAATTATTTAATGTGTGTCTGATATGACTGTGATTTTTAAATATTTAACCAGATCTGTAATTACGTAAATAAATTATTCGAATCTTGGATCTGTGCAAAATGCAAATGATCTGCAAAGGTAAAATGCATTACGGGATGCAAATAACTGTAGCCACATTTATCCAATGAAATGATCACATTAAGGCGCAATTTATGTCTTATACTCAGACCTGTAAATACAGATGCAGATGTCTATTCCTGGATAACTTTCTAACTGAAATATTATGAAATGATTTTTTTTTAAAAACTTCAGTCGGTTTAAAAGCTATGCTAGAACAAACTAAGTTGATAGATATGAATCTAAAAATGAAAAGCCAAGCTTGACAGATAAAATGTTATCATGACAAACCGTTGACAATGCGAAATTTACTTTTCTCATTATTTTACCATTCGTCATACTTTGTGTTGCATAAAGATGACTAAATGAACGCCCATTCATGTAGCTTCAATTCTCATTTTCATATTCATCTCAATAAAATAAATAACAGAAAGGAACAAGTCACTCGCATCTGTGCGAGGAATATTTCCTGCAGGTTTACTGACTTGTGGCGCTTGATGTGAATACACAACAAAACAAAGGACTCATCGGCGGATCCAAGATTTCTCCTGGGGGGGGGGGGGGGCGCCAACCTTTGGACGCACTAATTTTTGCGTACAAATCACCAAAACCTGCATGAAAATGAAGAGAATTTTGCCTGTGAGAGGGGATCCGCCAATGGGACTATACTCATTTTACTTTTACGGCGCATCATATAACGTCAATAATTTTGGTGAGAAGGAAAACATTAATTAATTTTGCCCGTTTTGAATTTTGAATTTCTTTCATCAAGTGTGATGTTTGCACATACTGTGAGATGCAATCATCAAATCTCGTTTATCAGTAAAAACTAACATCAATTCTCGATGAAGTATAATGTTTTTCATCTCAAAATTCGTGTCTGAGTGTTATCAGTTTGTTTCTATTTTTTTACGTAAACATATCAAACCTACAATTAATTATGGATTAAATTCAATTTCGACGTAAACGTGAACTTTTTGTGGCTAAAAGAGAAATATAGTCAATTTTATGTGTAACGTCCATCAATGATTATGCTATTATACCGCCTCTGTGCTAACTTTCTATTTATAATGCCTTAGGGTGTAAACGTAAAAGGTATCCTATATCTGCGAAAAATCCAGAGCGCTTGTTCTGAGCTGATAAGTTCTTTCTAAGTTTCCAAGTTCCCTCCTTCACCCCATTCCAGGACACACTAAAATGAGCTCTTTGCATTTATGGCCAATGAAGTCGAAGGGACTGTTTTATTTGAAAAACAACAAGTTTGAATAGCCGTTTACACAAAACTTATGCGTCAGCATATTTGCGAAAATATCGCCGTTGAATTGCACCTTCAAAGTCTTTGTCATTGACATATCTTCCCGAACCAAATTATTAGCTTCTGAGCGTAAATATGACATAAATATTACTTGTTTTCTACAAAGTCTGCAAAATATTTACAACGATATTTATATCTAGAAAGTCTCGCTTTTTTCTGTTGAGCACACAATGAGGATCATCTTTTTCATACAGATTAATTTTTCTTTCTTTTAAAATTTCAAATATTTATTTACTCGCACTTCTCAGGGTTTTTTGTTATTATTTTTAGATTGGTTTTGCAAAGAGATGCTTCAGAATTGTATGAATTTTTAATGTGGCAGAAAGCTATAATGACGGAATCAACTTCAGATTAGACTCTGGGGTGTCCTTCAAATAATGGCAATAATCATCAAATAGTCATTGATCACTTGTATATATCTGTAAAGTGACCAATCAGTCACCTATTGGCAAGGATGTCATCGAAGATAATATTACTGCACAATTATATCTGTAATTGCGATTGATCACAGTTTGAAAAGATTCTTAAACAAAACTGTCGCCTGAACTCCATTTGCAAAATTCGTGAGGCAAAGGACCATGTACTTAAAAGTAAGTCACCAAAAGCACCGAAAGCCTCAACTTGTCCTCTCTTCGGACAACTGCAATCACAATCCTCTTAGCATGAAGAATGTGTGCTTTCTTATTACATTTGTACTTCTTTTTTATCCAGATTTGAACTTGCTAGCCGAGAGCACGTGTGTTTTTGATCACCTTATTTGCTGTTGTTCTGTAAGCAGATCCATTGATATTACCAAAGCTACCTATTGTGTGGTCTAAGATTTATAACATTGACAGAGACAGATATAACCAATATTTGAACAGTATTCATAGCAATTCAGAGGCAGGAAATATCTTCGATGATAAATTGATTGGTCTCCATCTTGGGAGCCAGTTCAATACCCCGAAGCATTCATATTGAACTACTTGGACCTGGAGATATGGCCTATTAATATAGTACACGATGGACAAGAATAGATCCTTTAACATAAATTGGGCTGCCGAAGAAGTTTTTCCGAGTTGTATTGATTTCTTATGATTCTTACACAAAAGATGTACTGTACCGATGGAGTACTTATTGCATTACGTGTTCCTTGTCGTTAATTAGTAGCCAAGGTTTACATTTTTTTTTTACTCGGCGTTAATTACAAAATTCCAAGATACCTCGATTACTAAGGATGGCTGTTTAGCAAAGACTTTATTGAATATTAAAAATAAACGAGCGTCGTTCATGCACTAATAGCGTACATGTTTCCTGCATCATTTTGAGATAAACTGAGATCAAGACTTCACTTAGCTCGAAGATCGGTAGTGTTGGAAATAGACATTGTAGAAAACAGTTGTTGCAATAAAAACAACGCCGTTTACATGTTAGGACAACGCCTTTTATGTGTCGTTAATTTTCCACACTTACTATTGACAAATGCACTAAAGAATAGAGCATATCTTAAACATCTCATTTACCATGAAAGAGTACCATATGCTGCATTTGTACAAACATGTAAACATAAAAAGTCATTTTACAACATTATCATTAGACAAAATAGCTTTCACTTCGTCCTGTATCACTTGTCTTTTGTTGGTACAATATTGTGAATCACTTTATTCAATGATTATTGAAATGTCTAATTGTATTTACTTGCACTTTGAGATCATGACAATAACAAAAGAGTCAGGTTTTACGTTGCTTAATTCATGGCTTATCTGGGTCAATCCCGGGTTTTGGTATTGTCTGTCAAGGCAACTACAATGCTTTCAGAAACATGGTGAATATGATTAGCTGAATAAAAATAATACATTGATATGGTTATAATTTTCCAAAATACAAATTCTTAGATTCTTCGATGGGACAAATTGACAAGATAGTAACGTTAAATGAAACTGGAGTTGTAGTAGTATTGCTACGTTTACTCAATGTAACACTAATCCCATGTTTAAGTGAGAAGCTGAATGGATTGCGGATCAATTTACGCGAAACATTATCTCAAATCAGAGCTTCGTAGTTGAGTTGAACACTTCGCTCATAGTAGGAATTAGTCAATTATTCTGTCATGCATCATCCTCGTTAGACAGTAACATGGTATTTAGCTTCATGCTGAACATAGTGTCATTCTCGTACCCTAACTGGGATCTGAGAAATATCATTGTGGTACACTGCAGTGTATTGTTTTACTACGAGTCTTGAAATGTATTAAAATATCAGACTTGTGATGACGTAATTACATAATTTTAATGTGCATCTCCTTTGCAAATTCAGGGGAATTTCGATTTTGGGGGGAAACACCTTACCACTTGCTCAACTTAATGTCATCAATTCCTACAGCGTAATAAAGATTTCATGGCATTGACAAAGACAGATATTACCAATATTTACATAGTATTATTTGCAATTTGGAATCAAGAAATATCTTGAATGATAAATGGATTTGCCATTCTCTTGAGAGACAGTTCAATACCTTGAGCATTTACATTAAACCATACAGTTGAACCTTTACACTTCATGACAAAAGGTGTATGCAATGATGTATAATCAAGGTTAACTGTTTTACAATATGAAAAATAGTCAATTAAACTAAGTTTTATTTTAACCTCATCCTTCTCTTTCATATTCATGGTATTGTTCTCTGAACACTCTGTTCGTTTTCATAATTCCCGCAATTTAGAAGAACGCTCTGATACTGACATGTTGGTTTTCAGAGACAGCAATCTGGGATACAAAGGCATGTGTTTGGTTCACACTCAACAATGCTCCCTCAAGGCTATCTAGGCTTTCATACATGAAATGATCCCTTGTTCTGTCTCCAATCCATTTTGTCCATGATCAATAAAACAAAGGATAAATGTAGCTTATTTTGCATCTGTTGGTTTCATGCTTGGTAAAAATAGAGGAAGTGGTGATAAGGCTCTGAGGCTGGCGTAAAGAGAGTTTGTACAGAGCTATTTCAAAGTTTTAAGTAATACTACTAAATGTAAGATGTAATATTGATAATATTTACAATGCACAATATTTCTCTGTAAAAATTGTAATTTATTTCGGATGCTCGTTATGTTATAAGGTATTTATCATATAAATGCTGCAGAAGATGTAAGAACCGAAGGAATGGACTGCGATCTCTTGTCTTTACTTTTGCAGAATTACAAAGCAATGCAAAGAGCATTACTTCATGCATGAGCCAACAACACTTTTGACACTTTTGCAATTCTAGAAATGTCTGTAAATGGTAAGGTGCCACGTTTGGTATAAGATACAGATCAGTACAATGTAAACACTGAAGTTGACACTTGAAACCGGGTAAGTTTGCAGCCCAGATCAGTTATTTTAGGTTGAGCCAAGCAAGATCAGAACTTCTGACTCGGAGTAACCTTCTTGCAGACTGATTACTGCTGGTGTAAGTCCATAAGCAGACAGTGCAGAGATAGCCTGCTTAATATAGAGTTACAAAATCACTTATTGATAAACAATGAATCACGACACATCTGTGTTTTTTGGAAACACTACCTTACACCAGCTACTATGAAAAGAAGGAAGTGGCTCATGGCTGAATTCACGTTACACGTCCAGACTATGTTCACATTGTGTTTTAGTGGGAGACACAAAACATTCTTTGTAAGTCAATTTGACAGCACCAATTTCCAAAAGTTAAAACAAAATTTAAAATGAGACAACAATGACTCCTTTTGATTTCGTAAATGTTTGCAAAAAAATGACATATGATTCTTGTTTATTCTACAAGACATAACATGTGTGATACAAAGGATTTTACAAAAGATTAATGGTTTTGACAAAAAGGGTTAAATCAATGGGGTAATCCCATTCTGAGGTGTGCCTTTTGACATCAAATGACTTCCTAGCCTCGCTTTTGGTTTTGGCTCGTATCTGTTTACAAGTAACTTCCTTGGGAAGAAATGAATGGCCGTTAAGGAAGTTTTTAAATATATAAAATTCATTTTTCCACAGAATCAGCATGTTATTGCTTGAGCTCATTGATATTTTAAAACGTGCTTGAAAAAGGTATTAATAAGAGATCTTTATAAAATCCTTCCGAAAATGTCTGAAAATTTCTCGCGTACTTTCAACAAAATGACAAAATACCAACAAGATGCTCAACGCTCAAATATTTACTGATGGCATTACTGCAAAATGGCTGATTTGGTCCTCCATCAATTAACTGTACTCCCACAACGATACAGGCTTAATGACGCAATGAACAGACATTAAATTGTATCATGACATATTGTTCCATTATATCCATAATTTAACACAAATGTCAACGTGCGTTTTAAAGAGCGAATTTATTATTTTTTGTACCATTGCTTTATACATTAATACAATATATGTCTGTCGCAAAGTGGCTTTTTATTTCAAATAGATAGTAACGAGTCATCTTCACAATTTGTATTGGAATAATGTTAGGGTATTGAATTAGTCCCGGATCATTCTATTTTCAGTCTGAAAGCCCTTAAATCGACAAGGTAGCTTGCATCC
>JBCAUI010514058.1:0-12328 GCA_038406195.1 Haplosyllis anthogorgicola | reverse complement strand
GGTCACCCCCCCCCCCCCCCCCCAACGGGAAATCCTGGATCCGCTCCTGAACAGGAATAAAAACTGCAGTTTTTTACTGTTATCTATGAATATCATATGTTCTAATGGTTGTGAGTAAGGTTCGGCCTTTGATTGGAAGCCATTCTTATTTTATTTTATTTTCTAATAATTATTTCACGTTTTCTTCATTTCAGATGGTATTTAAAGCATTGGACAATAATGGAGATGGCGTAATATCAGTGGAGGAATGGGCGTATGGGATGATGAACTTCTGGTTGTGCAGTGGACCTGATGATGAAACTAGTCTGTATTTTGGAAAGATTGTGCATCATGATCATAACGCAGATGGCTGCTGCGTACTACTGTAAATAGGGTAGTTTTAGTACTACAGATATTTATAAATTTCTCTGAAAGGATTGTCCTGATATGTGGCGTATACAGCTATTAAGGTAATAAATATTTTTTAGGTAAATATGGTTTCGTTGTCTGTTTCTTATATGTATCACATCTTTGGAGATATAACAATTTTATCATTGTCTCCAGTGATGTGATACCGATATCAAAAGGATTGGGACCATTTTATCACCCTGGTAAAGGGAGACACAACAATTGTAATAGACTATTACGTGGCGGTAAACTTTTGATTTCATAATCTAAAGGATATTTGTTGCATAAGTTCCCATTGACAGCAATAAAATGAAGTTTGTATTTTTTACCATTGTGTCAAAGCGACATTCGGTTGTCATTATGAATTTGCATGAGACTCCGGTGTCATTATGAGATTGGCATCCTACACTCTGCAGCGTTGTCACTATATATCAGATGGTAGTGTTGCTTCTTCATATATTAAACAATTCTATTGAATTTCATGCTGAGCTCATTCAATTTAATTGTTGCAGGGTGCTAAACCTTTGAAAGTAATTTCATGATTTGCACACCTCTCCTTATTTCTGTAAAATGGAGACGAGAAGCTGTACAATAAATTATTTTGTGTGTCTTCTCAAATTTCGGCATGTTTCCCTCTAATTTTCTACAAATCGGTCCACAAGTTTGCCATTGTTTCACTGAGACATTATGAGGCTCTTGTGTCATTATGAGACTGACTTCCTGCACCCTGATAATGCACGGCTGTTGACAAACTCTACTGTTATTTAGTGTTTTGATTTTTAAATGTTGTACAAACCTTTTTACCGCATTTAGGAATTTATCCTTTTTATATTCTCTAGGGTAATCGCTAAATATAAAAAAAAATCTCAATTTTAGTTTACATGTTGCACAAAGTTTGTGCAAAATTGAAATTTGAATTTGAATACAAAATACATAACAAACAATTTTTATCCAACCGGAAGATTGGTTGTTTTGTTTTTGTTTCTTCCAAAAAAAACCCAGTCAATGATAACTGCCGGTCATGAAACCCAACTTCTTATGCCATTCCCTTTGACAATGGCAGACGTTTTTGACAATTCACAACAGTGTTTTATGGCACTAGATGAATGGAATTAAATAAAAACTGCGTTATTTGGAGCATAGTTGAGGTAACGATAAGCATTTCGTTTGAGGTGCTTATCCATGCACATATGACCGTCAACTTTTTATTCCTATCAGCATACATCTGAAGATTATCCCTTTCTTGTATGTTAACTGAGAGAGATAGTTTGTAACTGTCCTGCAATACCCAGATTTTCAGTATTTAAATTTCTGATAAAATGGAATTTGAAAAAATAGGAATCATACCATACGAGGCACCTTCTGACGAGTTCAAGCAGTTCTTCATCAGAAAATACAAAACCGTTTTCAGGTAAGAAAACAGTTGTCAATATGAGGAAAGTAGAAATAGAAAGTAAAGGTACAATGATGAGAGAGTTGTAACTTTGTTAGAAAAAGTTGTTTTAGACAGCAAGGGCTGGTGTACACTTTAAGCAGAGGATGAAATGTCTGGTTAAGGCTCTTCATTCTGAGGCGCTTTTGTCTGACTTCCATTGCAGCTCGTGATTTCCTATCATTTTGTAAACGTGGAGAAAAAAGTAAAGAACCAAAGAACTCCACGCTGTGCTTTTGATGAGCTATTGTCCCAAAATGATAGGAATTTCACCCTCTGAAGCAAAACAAAATCCATTTCAGGAGCTGATACAGATTATGCTCCTAAAACCGAAAAATATCATCTTTTAAGGTTATTCCAGAAACACTGGGGAGGGGCCACTGACGATATATTAAAGGAGCAGATACAAACGTATGCGGAAAAGGTGGCGAAAGGAGTAAGTATTTTATTGGTTCACCTCTCTAAAATACCCTTGTGTTCACAATTGATACGAATTTTGTGTATGATGGTTCAGTATCTTAAGCTTAACCCTTTCGATACCCTAGGGTCCTGCAAAATAGTGCTTTTTAAGAGGAGAAATGGGGGCATGCTAATCAGAGGCAGTCATCACCATTAAATTATGTTATGAGAATTATGTGTTAAGTGTGGGTCAGAAGGTTACACATGGGGCTTTGAACTGCACCAGGTATGGTTTGTGAGCTGGTCATCAGATGGCCACTACACTTGTTTAAAAATGGCTTACACCCTTGGTTCTCTGCTATGTTGACCATGAGCCAATTCCAAGTTGTAGATACCTCTAGATTTACATGCTCAAAGATTTGAAAATGTCAGATTTTGCTTGGAGACAAGGGGGCACTGTCCCCTGTGACCCCTGTTAATCCCTATTTAAAGGGGAGGGTGCAAAAAATGGGCCACTTTTTAAATCCCAGTCCATTTACACTTACTTCTAAAACCTCACTTTTGGGCTTAATGTGGTCTTGAGGGTCTTCCTGGGTCCAAATATGACCCAGGGGGCCAGGGGAGTGCAGCACTGCCCTAGGTATCAAAGGGGTTAAAGACGAATAGCTCCCAGTGAATACGTACACATTTGCCCTCCCGAGCAGCTCAACTCCTGTTCATTGATATGTACGATGATGTTTGTATTTCTTTTTTATTTTTGTATTTTATGATTGGTACCTTTCGTCCTTGTAAACAGTATATTGTCATCACTCAACATGTGATCCAAGACAACAGTTCCTTTGTCTAAAATTTAAAATGTCCTTTCGTCCATTTAGAGATGTTTGTTAGATATTTGAAGTGTTCTGTAGTGAAACGGTACAGATCATGAATTTCTCTTCTTCCTCCAATCAAGTAGATACATTTTGCCCCTTGTAAGTATCTTTATGACAAAAATAATAGACTACATTTGAGGGCGCACAGCTGAGCAACGAAATCAGCAAAATTAAACGTTACACGTTCCACTTTCAATCTGCACTAGCTGCATACAAATATTTATTTTATTTGACTAAATGCAATAGCCAAGAGATTTTCAGATATTCCTCAAAGGCAATCCCCATTTTATATAAATAAACAATAATAAAAATGCGCTTTCAGTGACAGTATTGGGCATAACAAAGGCAGAAAGTTATTTGTTATATAAAAAGTCTGTGACTGTATGTTTTCTTACCAAATTAATCAATTATTCCTGCTGCTTGTTTAAATGGAATGAATGAGACTTCCCTGTGTTTGCCCAGTCATTCATCTACTTTTGGAATCAATGAGTATTCTTATTTGTGAAATAAACATTGTCTGGTAAATGCGAATACAATTGGAGCTGATGAAATATTAGAAGGTAGGAACAGTAATGTTTTTCTATTGTTACAAACATTGCTTTTATGCTTTGAAAGTATATTGTTTTGGTAATGAAACAGCTGTACTAAAAACTATAAATATTTTTGTTTTACGCTGCTATCAATTTTTCTCTTTAATGTCTTGAAATAGAAAGTTATTATCAGGGAATCGTACATGTTCCATCTGAGGCCAAGATGTCAGCAATGATTACTGTTGATTTTGATCATAGTTGTATGCTGCACAGCCATCATGTAAAGCCAAGCCCACAGAACATTTTTCACTTTTAAGCCTGTCAAAATGTATCAATATCTGCAACATGATATTGATTAGCTTACAAAACGTCCATCCCACATTTTCCAAGTAAACTGTGGCATCAACTTGTTTTTTTCCAAATATAAGCAATTGTCCTCAAAATGATGTTTAGAAATAAATATCCTACACCTGAGTGTTTGACAAAGTGTTTGGCTTTAATGCTTGACACAATATCCATTATTCTGTATACCTTATGATGCTATTTGTTATCATTATGAAAACTAAGATGACATATATGTCCAATTAAACATAGAGTAGCCTCTTTAAGATGTAACAAACTCTTCAGCAAGCCAACTTGGGAAACATAATATCTTCTTTGTTCCAACATTATCATGTCCACTGTCTGGAACTGTGAGCAGAGAGTTGATTATTGGAAGTGTGAGCCCTCTTATCTCCCAACCATTTGTCTTTAAGGTGACAAGGCAGTTCCATGGGAAATGTCACTTGGCTTAAGATAATGATGCCTTTGGACAAAAATAAGAGATGTATTATTGGTTTACAAAAGTAATAGCCTGCAGTTTCTCAAAAAAGTAAAGAAAAATAAGTAAAAGAAACTTCAGAACGATTTTGGCTTTCTATTTTCATATTAAGAATTTGACTAATCTAGCAAAATGCTGAATCAGATGGCCATATTTCCACAACAATAAAGTTACATCACACAGCCATCAAAACTTTGTACAAACATCATTTTCAGTGTGGAAATATTGCATAGACCTCATCTAAAGAAGAGAATCACTGTTTAATGAAGGAAAAGTTGTCTATTACAAGCATTGTAACAATCACAATGAAGATGGTTTAGAAATAAGATGCTGACAGTAAGATGCCCAGAACATTAAGCTCAAGAGGATTCCCTTAATGTGGCTATTGTCTTCTACTATAAGCACTTAAGCTGACCATATAATATGCCTAATAATCCCGTTGAGACATTGTGTAGGATGATTTCGCCTTAAGTAATATGGCCATACATATAGAGAGGAATACTCTGTGAACAGTGCATACTATATTGCTGTGGATTATAGACCTAAATTATGTGAATTGTGAGGAAAGGGGTAATAAAAAGACTACAGGCTACACAGAGGAGAAATGGAATTATTATTTCATAAATGTCCAGTCTGTATGCATCTGCAGTAAATTCAGCAGAGTGCTTAATAACAGCTTTTACAGAACTAAGAATGTGAAATAAGCTGCCAATGTTGTCTTTACCCTCTAAAATATCAGCTTAATTCTGAAACATTAATAGAACATTAGCCAGATCAGATTTCTTTTGTCAGCACCTTTTGATTTGAGAGATGTGTCCATTTGTCTCTAAGGTGATTTAGATGTCTAGTGGCAGAGAGACTAGAGATAATGATATTTGAATTGTAACGTGATAAAGAGGCTGTAAGTTATGTCAGCAGCAGCTTTGTTCAATCCTTCCAACTGATAGTGTGTCAAATTCACAAGGTCATATCAGATGTTGACAGGACTCTGTTTGGTAAAGGGAACCACATTGTATGTACATCTGATAAAGGACAGCCATTCGCAACCGATGCATTATAATGCCACTCGAATAGACAGCAGGGTGTCTATTCCATAATTACTAAGCCAAGGCAAACACGTTAGCAGTTGTTATGTTTTATTAAATTAATTACAGTTGTTTTAATGCAACAAACAATTGAAACAAAATTCCCATGTATGCTATCAGTAAGACTGTTGCAAGAAACCACATTCATTTTCTGTTTAACCAATCAAATGGACCTGAGTTGAAGATAAGATAATCAGAACATAAATATAGAAGGGAATCTTATGGGATATTTTCACCTCACCGTATTTTGCAGACATAAAATCCATACTTCCAACCGCACCGCATAATCTTTTTTAACATTTTCTTCAATAGGAAATTCAATTATCACAATGAGTGACACATTTGCCAAGTACACCCACAACTACTAATGGTTGCACATCATCTTTACATTAATAATGAGAAGACTTGTTACTCTATTGTTCGTATGTGAACATTGCATGACTTGATGATGTTACGTTTAGCGTAGTACAAAGGGCAAGCATCTCTTATAGTTTATTGCACACAAATATAGGAAATATACTAGACAGACATTGATTGGTCTCTGTCTATTGAAGCTACGTTTAGCAAACATGAATTGAAGTTCATCCCAAAATACATTTGTTTCATATGCAGCACAATGTTGTTCCTTGTTGCCACATATTTTCAGTGTAACAAACTCGAAAATATAACTTGAATATCTTTTTTACTGTCTTCCATTGATGGTGTATTTACACAAACTAGTTCCGAAGAGTAGAGCATACTGAACCTGTTTGACGCACGCTTTTCAAATAATATGAATGTACCTGTTTTCTCTCAATGTAGACCGTAAAGTCAATCTCCCTTTCAGGAAAAGTGCTGTGCACAAGAAGAAGTTAACCCCTCGGTGTAGTGCATTGCTATTTCTGTTCCCAAGTGTGTTAGGAACCCGGGTTGATCTTTCTTATATAATGTGTTCTGCACCATGGTGGGTGAAATAGCGTACAACTCATATCAAGTGGGTGAATAGGTTGAATATGAAGTAGTCTGAACCTTTTCCCATTTTACACACCAAATATGTTTTCATACTCCTGTAAATTTATTATACATCGGATTCAATGCGGTGTAAAAATTGTCTGTAATAAAAGGCTAACAATAAACCACACCTGACAGTAATTGTTTGTGTGTGTCCGTATAAATCCACAAAGTGTTTTGCTAATGGTACTTTTAAGTTTCTTCTGAGGATAAAGTGGAACATAATTGCAGATGGATATGGTAACAGTTTAAACTACTGAAGCCTTTTGATGTTACTCTGTCTTTCAAATCCTTTTCCAAATACTAAATATCTTTAATGCAATATTGATCTGTACTCTTACAGATGACTGCACTTTGACAGGTATGGCTGTTCAAAGCTGATAAAAAGGCTAAATGGAGCTGGTATTAAACCAGTTTGATATTACAAAATAAGTTTTTTTTATGGTTTGAGTGCTTCATTACACATTTAGTGCACTCAATCTGTAGAGAAAATACTTTACACAATAAAAGTGTTTACAGCCATGTCACAACATACCTATGTTGTATTGATCAAGTAAAAATAATGAGTGAGATAGAAACTTTATTGGAAATTATATGAAGGTCAATACCTAACTTTCCATAATCAGGTTATGCACCAGCAACATGAAAAGTCAAGTTTGCATATCTTGCACTTCTTCCATGTCTAATTTGCAGAAGAACTTGCCTGGAGATCCTATCATTCATGTTCTTAGTTAAAAGGCCAAAGTAGCTACTCAGGTCTTCATATCCTTAAGCTGCCTATTGAACTCCAGTGACACGAATTAATTGCAGCCAGTCTATTATAAAAGGTTAAATGGTGTGTAAACTATTGAAAGAACAAGTGTGGCTTCTAACAACTTAAATGTGTCTGCAACTTAGTATTCCTTTCTAAATGTTAATAAGGATGTGTTATTCATAAATTTATGTGTATTAGTTACAATATCACTGTTTTACATTACATGGATGTGCTTCACATATCCATGATATTCAGTAAGAACAAATAGCTTCATCGTTTTACTTCATTTATTCCAGTTGAGGTATTAAGGAGGATGTACATTGTCTCTGAGGTGAGTTAAGGGCCTCAGGGATAGTGACATTTGACTGCAGATAATGATGTTTGATTTGCAAGGTGAATAATGAGGCTCTCTGTGTGATTCACAAAGTAACTATTAGGAATAATTAGTCTGGTTTACCGGTTGTATGTGTAGAAAAATCCTGTATGTTATGATTTTGTCAAGGCATTCACCATCACAACAAGCACTGAATAGTCCACATCAGTCTTTTCTGTTGTATAACCTATCTGATGTGAATCAATGACAATAGTAGTGGGAAATACTACAGACAAACTAAGGTAATGACATGTGGAAATAGAAATTTGTGTATAATTGGTTTTTCTTACATTCAGTGATGCAGATACAAACTCATGATATGTCCTATTTTAGAAACCATAATGAAACTTATTCCAACAGATATCTGAGGAAAAGAAAAAATATTAAACATTCACACTGGATTCATTACCCAGATGATAGACTAAAAGATGTTATCATGAAACAAATCTGAGGACACCAGACTTTCATTTTAATATGATCCTTTTGTACTGTTATCTGGTTTATGTTATGTAGACATGTAAATAAATAATTTCATTGTATGATTATGTCATGTACAATATTGTAATTGCCATATCAATGTGCATTTCTTTTGCACACACAATCACCCAACTATCAAGCATCTTTGATCATTGCATGACTAACTGATGTTATGTTAAGAATCCTACAAAGATGTACAATGCACCACACAACATGTGACTTACAAATATGTATAATACATCAGACTGTCTATTGATTTTATCTCAGGTATGCTGTGTGGTATTTGTAGGTAATAAAGAGGAGATTGCATGACTGAAGCAGAGAAAGCTTGCAGTTCTGCTCCTTCTCTTTTCGTGAGCAAATGTCTTATTAAGGCATTTAGCACGTGCCTTGGACAATTATTGAAGTGATCACTCCTTGATTATTCAATATTCTATTCCTTCTAGACTATGCCTTGGCTTTGGTACCTGCCTCTGTTTAGCCAACGCGAACTTCGAAGTTTCACAAAGTATATACATCGTTATTGTTGTCTAATTGTCATTTCTTTCACTGAAATGTACCGTGAACCATCAATGTGTTGCTTCCTTACATTATCATTTGGCAACTGCTGATAATCCTGGTTTTGATTTCAGTTGCAATTTTGGGATTTTATGCGTCTCTTGGGAAGCATAACCAGAGCATAACATTATCATACCAGAGGCTTCAATGAAAAAGTTACCGTAAAACCTGCAGATGCACCAACTATTTATTTACATAACTAATGTCATTCATCAATAGCAAGCCATAAAATTAATCCTCCCCATAATTAGGCTACATTCACCTTAGTGTGTTATCCTGAAGAGGGCAGGGTGATTCAGAACATGAAAGGGTAATTTGTTTGAAATATGTACCAAAGTTAGTTGCATTAAAATGATTTACATCTACATCACATAATTTTCATGTTCACTTGAAAAGTGCCCACCATGGAGCAGCATATCAATACAAAATTGGACCATTATAATCCATAATCTACTACTTTAGTAATGTGAATCAGTGCCTTTTCCCTTACAATAGAAATCAATAATTCATTGCTTACACACTGTGACCCCTTGTCTGATTAATGGCCTCTAGATTTGTTTGCATGGAAATCCATAACACTCTGGCAGCTTTATTCTAACATAGGTGACAAGTTTATATTTAATCTATTTATGGTAAATGACGTTCTGGTTGCTCCAGAATATAACCTAGTCATGAATATATCTTTTCAGGTGGTTATTATTACCTGCACCTAAATCTATAAGGTTACCTTGTAGAGAACAACAATGCTGAGCCCTCTGGTGAAAAGCATGTGGTAGACAAAAAGTAAGAACATTGTTAAACATTGTACGTTCTTTCCTATAATTCTGCAAAAATCAAACAGCTCATTATCAATTCAGCACAGCTTTGATTGATATGTTTTGCAGTAACAAAGCTAAATCAATCAGTGAAAATCAACTAATCAGAAATTCCTACATCCATTGACATTCCTCAACACACTATTGAACTCCAATAACATAAATCACATGAACCTAGACTTCCATAAAGGCTCCGGTGAAGTGTAAAACATTAAATGAATGAAGCTGATATTCTCTGAAGTTTCAATTGACACCATCTGCTAAAGTAATAATATATTAAAATACTTAAAAGAGTTTTCAAAACCAACTTGATTGTTTATATGTGAAAGATACGTATTCTTTGAAGTCATATTGCAAAAACAGTTCTTCACCCAGTTTCTCACTTGTTATTTGTTTTTGTTCGACGAAACTGTAGTGCATTTTGTTATTTATATTCTTAATAGATGATTTCAACTAAATCACAAGTAATGCGCCCCTAAATCCTTCTTTTGAAACAAGGTTGCCTCAACCTAGTTTACATAAAATAAGAACCATCAAGTGTGTGCCAAGTCACTGCCTTAAATTGTCGATTCATACATGTTGTTATGCCCCATAGACAATTAACTTGTTGTTACTTTCTTGGGTAAAATGTTTTTTTTTTCAATGCATCAATTCAAATACAACAATAAAACTAATTCTATGATCTATCGAAATAACTAATACGCATTTTTACACGTTTTAACCTCCCCCTCCCCCCAAAAAAAACCCTTTCAGTCAAAGGCCTTTGATATAAACTTGACAAAGCTATTGGTAAAATTAAACAACTTTAATCCCAATGATATCCAAAAGGATGATGCTTTCAAGCTTGATAAAGATATTGCTGAGTTTTTAACGAAGTCATGTTATTCCTGGTTTCTGATATTTTCCTTAGAATTAGTTTTTCTTTGAGTCGTATACAGTTGAAATACTTCTAAGAATATATTTTATCGTGAATAGAACGGAAGAAGTTGCAAAGAAAATCTAAGCAATAAAAGTAAACATATCTCTGTGATCTTTTGTAAACTTAGCACTTGGTAAAATTGTGAGGAAGAGAACGCTAAGAAGACGTAGTTTCATAATGTTACTGCAGGAAGGAAAGAAAAAATTTTACAACTGATCAAGAGGATGAAAATAGGAACACATTTCCTTCTAAAACTCGGAGCTGGCTCATTGATCTCAAAATTGTTTATCAGGAAGGATTTCTGTCACCAACATCCTACGTTATAATGTTGGGGTATTTTTCCTTGTGGCGTGTTTAATTAATCTAAAAGTGTAAAATTACATTACAGCCGATCAAAGGATAGGGCATGAAAGAAAACTTCTGACACAGGTAAAGGTTGAGGACGTTTCCTGCCAGGGGTTAACTTGTTAACCAGTCCTGGTATGTCGCTGTATGGTTAACACAAAAGCTCCTGAAATTGATTTCATTCTGTGACAGTAGAATTCCATGTTGTCTCTTACACGCAAGCACATCTACCTGTTGTTCTCAAAATGAAAATCCAAGAACATATACCCCCTGGACATCATTTACACTTTTTAAGTTCCAACCATTTGCAAGAATTCTGTGTTCCTGGAGTATAAGTACCGGTGTAACGTGCTCATCTATCCTCCCTTCAAAACCTACCTCCCCGGATAAACCAGCACAGGTTCTGTGTGTGCTCAACATACCTCCCCAGTTAATCTGGCACAGGTAAAGGCTGTGCTCAGGAGCCTCCCCCATTCCATGCAGCCTTAGGTACCATGGTACCTTATCTGGCTGCTTGAATGGCACCTTAAGCAGCCAGAAGCCTCCTCTCCCCTAACCCCTTAAATCTGTGGCTTGGTGCTTCTGGCTGCTTAAGGTGCCATTCAAGCAGCCAGATAAGGTACCCTAATCTGGGAGGCTGAATGGAACGGCGGGAGGCTCCTGAGCACAGCCTTTACCTGTGCCAGATTAACCTGGGAGGTATGTTGAGCACACCTAGAACCCGTGATGGTTTATCCGGGAGGTAGGTTTTGAAAGAAGTCAACTGAGCACGGGGCACCGGTCTTTTACAAAGTAGTTAAAACTAGTTTAAATGATCCTATTTTGGGGGACACATGCTTGTTTCGACACTTTTGCAAGGGAAAAGTTCTGGGTCGCTAAAGACAGGTTCTACTGTACTTAATTTTAAACATTCAATGGCAACATTTTTTTCTAATTTTCGGACCGCATCTACACCTCCCCTACATTTCTTATTAATATTTCATCGCCTTGTTGCGAATTTACACCATTCTTGCACCATATACAACTCTTTTTTTTAATTTTCATATTTATTTTCCTTTGACTTTTTTCTGAATGCAAAAGTGACCGTGCCTAAGACTGCTCTGAAAATTAGAAAGAAATGTCACCAGCAGTTCCCTCTCAAAATAAAATGAAAATTTTTTTTTTTGAAAATTTCGTTTGGGGTTGGATTTTACATAGATATTAATGGTACTTTAATTGAATAAATGTCATAGAATTATCTTAAATATCACAACATACAAAATAGTTCAACGAAGATGTTAAGATCACTAAATGTAGTTTTATGTCTACAAAGAGCGGATTTCTAGGCCATCTCCACACCTATGTCCCATTATTTTATTTTTTATTTAAGCACCCATGTAAACTTTAAAATTTACCTTTGTTTGGGAAAAATGTGATACTATCACACAAAAGAACTGTACAAATACAATCATAAACGAGAAAAGAAGTGACCTGACGGAACACTGACCCTCATGCCATATTTAGAGTCTGACTTGTCACCAAATTGTCTTAAATGGACAGAAATGCATTTCCCCCAGTATGGAAGGTGGGGGG
>JBCAUI010514047.1:0-12328 GCA_038406195.1 Haplosyllis anthogorgicola | reverse complement strand
AAAAAACGTTACTTTAAATGGCATATCTAAGTAAATCGTCACTTTAAATCCACTTTAAGACCTAATTGGCCAAAAAATGTTACTTTAAATGGAATATCTAAGTAAATTGTCACTTTCAATCCCCTTTAAGACCTAATCGGCCAAAAATCGTTACTTTAAATGGCATATCTAAGTAAATCGTCACTTTAAATCCGCTTTAAGACCTAATTGGCCAAAAAATGTTGCTTTAAATGGAATATCTAAGTACGTTGTCACTTTCAATCCCCTTTAAGACCTAATCGGCCAAAAAATGTTACTTTAAATGGCATATCTAAGTAAATTGTCCCTTTAAGCTGACTTTGAGACCTAATTGTGCAAAAAGAATTACTTTGAATGGGATATGTAAGTAACACTGGTAAGGTGTAAAAATACCATATAAAGGTAAAGTACTGTCGTAGAATTGAATGTTCCAGAACAATGGAACCTGCACCGAATTCTATCTGACGTAAAACCTAATGATCATTGTAACTACGGTAACATAAAATCTGCAAACAAAACTAATACCAGCACATTTATTATGTTCCGTGCTTGTATGAATGAGGGTGGGTTTATTGTGAAAATTAGATGTATATTGTACTGCAATGTTTTATTGTACAGAATTTTAAATCTTTTGAATGGCATAAATTATGGTCCTGAATGGCATAAATTATGGCCCTGTCTGTGAGAACCAAGTCCGAAGCTAAAATCCCATAAAGAACTACAGCCCTGAAATCATAATAATATGCAGAGCATGTCCTGCCTGTCTTGAAATAAAAGCTGCCAGCTCCAAATCATATTACACGAGATCATTGTGTCAAGTCAGTGGCAAGATTTATGTAAATAGCACGCTAGACCCATTTTAGTGGAAGTTGCTCCTCGACTCGAGTCGATACGAGTAAATAGTAGAATTGTGGCAAAGTGACATTGACGGACGAGATGAGAACGTACCCGTAAAAGGGAGAGGTCAGGGAAAGAAAATAGAAGCGGGGGCTTGAGAATCGGATGTAGGTCATTGCACTGTGCGACCTTGGCCTTTGGGTTGGAGCTAGTGTAGAAATAAATTCACTTTACAGTGGTTGGTTGCCCAGTCCACTCCAGTAGGCAGTACTACCTCAGTCCTATTTCTGATGGGCAATATAAAGTTCCCACAATAGTGTGAACAGTAGATTTGTTATTGAAGAGTTTGTTTATTTGCCTTACACTTTCATTAGTAAGGGCCATTTTCGTCTAAAATATTGATGTGTAATGAAGAAATCAATGAATGCGAATTTCCTGATGAAAATAAGTAATACGAAGCAAGAGAAATTGACAGCATATGAAGAGGCCCGCAACCAGCTTTCAGCAAATACAGCCTTTAGCAATGAAGGGAATATCCCTGGTATTCTTAGTTTATGCATGACCTAGATATTTCTATGGTAATTTAGCCTATTGAGTTTGGAATAAAACCACACAACAGTCAATATTGCACACAACAACACTAAGGCCAATAGGTAATGCGGTGGGAAAACTGAAAGGCAAAAATTAGCCCAGAAACTAATTGAATTTAGCCGAGAAAGATAATGTGTTTTTCCCTCTCCACAAGTCCTGGATTTGCGCATCAACGGACCAGTTATTTTCCCTACATCCGAATTTACAGCAAATATTGACTTACATACAGTCTTATATGTACATGGCTGGCACACTACTACTGGTACATTTTAAAACAGTACATAGGGATTTCCTAACAAAGGAATTCATTATTATTTAAGTATATCGCAGTATGGAGTTCGCAGCGGCCAATATTGTACGTCACACAGCAAACAGGTACAATGTCTACTGTGCTACTGAAATTCCGTACTAAACAGTCACTGTTCAAAGAGGTTTTAGCGATTTTATTACCCGTATAGTTCAAAATTAATTATTTAGTCAATTTTAAAGGTTAAAAAACTGTACATGGGTGAAAAATACATGTATTTGCCCGGTATTTGCTATAATCATGATAACCTGTTTTTCATGACAATAACAACAGTATTTGTGGAACTGGTGGGTTTTAAGTATTTTAGTCGGATGATATTTGCCAGTAAAAGCGCAGAGCTTTTCAGTGTGAACCAGTTTTGTACTGAGGGGGAATTTAGAAGGGATTGGCAGGCTTTGTTTTGTACAAATATAGCGTTTATGAAGAGGCAACAAGGTTGAGAGTAAAGTGTTATGTGAAGCCCGCAACCTAACTGACTGCTTCGTGAACAGACCATGCGCCGCCTGGCGGACAATGCGGTAACTATACATGTGGCTCACTGCCAGCTCAATAGAGAGAGAATGTTGTCAGAATACATAGACATGTGCATGCGAGTAAAAGCGTTATAACCACCTCTCTCTCTTAATTCTACACCTGATTATTTGTGATTACGGGTTTTTATTCAAAAATTAACATTGGACACTAAGCGAAGAAAGGGACATCGGACACTGTGAAGAGCGGTCCCTGTGTCCAGCGGACATGATGGTCGTATAAATCATGACAGGAGTGCTGCTGCCCGCTCTCCCACTGCTCATGCAGGTAATTACAATTAAACATTGTTCTAATTGGCACTAATTGGGGGTTAATTGTTGTTTATAATGCGAAACTGGGTCATTAGGATTTGACCTAAAACAATGCATGGCTTTATTATGAAGTTTATTATTTTAGTATCACTGGTGTATTAGTGGTGTTATAACATTCCTTAGTTATTTATGTTGTTAGACATTTGACAGTTACTGAAATGTAAACTACAAGGCATCATTAATAAGTTAATGTTGTAGGCAAAATGCAGAAATTGGGTTACCTCAAATTGGGGGAGTGTAACATGATGGACACTATTTCTGTACAGTAATAATGTTTTCACTGACATTGTTTATATTGGTAACGTGTTACAAACACCTAGGTTACCAAGGTACTGTAATTGCTAATTGTCATAGCAACACTATTTCATAATTTGAAGATAATAATAACAGCCCATTATTTTGAATATTTGTGCCTAATGTAGAAGTCTGGTTTCCTGCTAGGGCTGCGGGGAATAAAAATATAGTCACAGATTCTGATATGCCTCAAGTGTACCAAAGTTGAAGAAATGGTAAAAGAATCCTTATTTAGTATGCATGTGATATGTCCTGGCTTTTGACATTACAAAATAATGGTTAATACAAATTACTGAGTAAAATTGGGTCCCTTGTTTAGTAAGAACACAAACAAAATACAGTAGCTGTCAAAAATCTGCAAGACCGACAGAATCTCCTGAACAAGGGAATGATTTCCCAAAGTTGAGGCCAATTTGAAAGTAATCTGGTCACATTTGTTGTTTTGTACAGTGCCATTATGCCCTGGAGTATAATTGGAGAAAATTATAATAATTTGTTTTATAATCATGCACATACAAATTTGACATCTAATGTTTTTAGTGTTTTTGACCCATTGGCATTGTGGTATGTACAGGCTTAGCTAGCTCTGGGCAATTCTGATTGTATTTAACAACAGTTGTTTACGAGTTTTTATGAGAGATTTTACTGCAGGCAATTAGAATAAATTTAGCTCATTAAATATAAAGGACAATGATATAAGTCATGAAAAATTGACACTGACAAAATCAGGGGACTTCCAAAACATGACTACCTGACATTTTAAAGAATGTCTTGGTACCATATTGCAATGAAAAACATCTTGGGCAATGTCTATCTATGTAAATATCATACAAAATTGACATTTTCTCAATATGTAACAATGCTGACATTTAAAGGATGTATTTATATTGGAAAAATGAAAGTACTTTGGAATATGAAACCGTTGGACCACATTTGTCGGAGAAGTAATTCCCGTCATTATCCCGAAAGGTTACTTCATTTTGGTGTGTTAAGAATATGGCTGGCATTTGAAATACACCTTCGAGTTTCGGTTGATGCAATATGTTGCCCCATTCTCTCCATAATTTCTATCGTAAGAGTTGAAAATTAACAGTTAAACCAGGGAAAACAAGTTTCATAAGTACACGTATCACATCTATTAACTGAAAATGTGCATTAGGGGTTTTTTTTTTCAATTGTTTTTCATTACATGGCAGCTGAAACAAATTCCACACGGCAAAATATGGTCGCCACGGACATGATCCATCAGAATTGTGGGGGGGAAATCTTAATTTTGTGGATACATGTACATATGAACATTTTGACTTTTTAAGGGCAGGAGTTCAATTATTTTTCCGATTGCCGCAGTTTAAAAATCCGGGCCGTGCAATGTGATCCGAACGATTTAAAAAAAGACCTTAAATGTATATGGGAGCTAAAAGGGAATTGTGACAAATGGCAGGAAGCCCTTTGTGGCAGTGCGACAAGGCGACCAGATAGAAAATAATGAGTCCTGTGTCTGTGACTCAGATACGTACAGTTAATTGGAAATGTCGGATGCATGTAAATGTGTTCGTAACATCACAGAGTGACACCATCTTATTATAAACGACATCGCAAGAGAGGTGACATGAGGGAACGGCTCATTAGCATCCTATCGTTACATATTGTCTAGCATGTCATTCGGTTCTTTGCACGTGTTTTAGATTATAATAATACATGTAGGTGTAGGATTGGGTTACATTGATTGATTCATATTTTTACAATATTGAATTTCATGTACTGTTCAGCGATAGTTTTTTGGGTTTTTTTCGCATTCGAAATATCCTTTATGAGGCAAAGTTGTTTTGTTTTATACGTATTTAGAAGACCAGGGAGCCATACACAGGCCTCGACCTTAACTAAATTTTGTATCCGTCAAAATGACGGACAAGATGTCGATGTTGTCCGTCAATTACTCATTTACGTCAGTCGTATAGTATTTGTTTAACCTGAAAATTCATAACTTATGTCCGTCTTTTTGACGGACACTTTTAAGAACTGTCCGTCATTTTGAAATTTTGTCCGTTTTGGCGGAAAGACGGACGTTAAGGTCAAAGCCTGCATACATACCGTACAAAATGGGAAATACAGTGAAATTATCACGTCTCTTGAAAACCAACTGTTTTTACTTGAGTAAGATAGAGTGATAGACGGACAAAACAAAACGCACATACACAGTAAGACAATGTAACACGTAAGGTTTTCCGGACAATGGGGTCCGTACTGGTGACGTTAACACGTTAAGGTGATGTGTAATTACGTAGTGCTGTGTAACCGTGGTATTACACAATCTCTGTATGCCTTTGTAAGTAAGTGAAGACACCCGCCCCAAGCCACACCTAGATGAACCCAGTCAGACGAGTGCAGTGTGGTTAATCATGATAACTAATCCGTGCATGCATGCTGCGTGAATGTGTGTGAGTGAGACAAAGAAAGACACAGACAATGTAGGGATGACTACTGCTGCACAAGGAACTGTTTGAAACAAAAGAAACTGAATATCCCATTTGGACAAATTTCGTTTCTTTCTTTGTCTTGTACAAATCCGGGAAAAGTAACAAGGCACGATTTATTTTTGAAAAATTACGTTTTCAATTTTGTTATATCTGTGTGTACGGTGCCCTTTAAAAAGATTTACAGGTAAATCGATTTTTTTTTTCAATTGATTAACCTTTAAGATAGTGAAAAAAATAACTGTATTTAATTGGGTTCATGTTACAGGGATAAAGTGACAAGGTCACAGGCAATTAAGACAGTATAATGATGTAGTACAATATGGACAGGTAACGTTTCTGACCTGGCATTATCGTGTTGAATGAGGGACTAGATCTGTAGAACCTGTAGAAAGGTGTTGACCATGATCCAGAGAGAAACAGGTACAACTGATATGTTTTTGTGTGTTACTTCCAGGTAAATATGCGATTTCTCGATTTCCATGAAAGAAGATTTTTGGATCATAAATGAAGGGAATAGATCGTAGTCATTTCGGTAACTCGAGGGAGCGGGAAATTGCAAACAGAAACAAAGCAAAGACATCGAACTTGGTGGGAGGCTGAACTCATTTTCCGCTTGCAAATTGAAGAAAATTGTGAAAAACGCTAAAAAACGGAAAATATATCGTGTTTTATCTCATACATAAGTAGTTACATTTGAAATTACAGGTAAAGCCCTTCTCAGCCATTGAAACATGTAAAAAGAACGACATTTTTGGGTCTTTCAATATTATGAGCAATTTCCAGCAAATATGGCCTTATGTAGCAATGCGGGCAAAACGTGGAATTATTTTTGGCCCAGACTGTCATCTTGTGCAAAAATACCTCTGGTGTGGGCGGCCTGAATGAGATGAAAGATTTTCAAATTAGAACAGTGATAATGGAGTTACAGCTCTTGAAAAGGTCACTTCAGGGCAACCGTGCAGCAAACTTAAACCGTCTAAATGTGTAGTGTTGTTAGGCAAAATGGTGCATTTTTCTTTGACAGAAAAAAAAGGTAGTGATATTTGTATTTGTGTACAAAGCATGCCTGTGGTTTACCAAACGATAATAAAGTAGGAAACGTTGGTTGTACCTTCTGCTGCCCTATTTGTACCTATACCCAAGCGATTCTCTCACCTGGTCGAAAAATTTCCATGGCTTTCATATACGACAGTTTAACTCTTATTTCAGTCCACCTTATCTGGGTTACAATTTTGTACAGAAATATCTTACTTGTTCGTGTGACACACAAACAGCGAGGTGAATTGCGATTTGCAACGTCTCTGTACAAATTGCGTGTGTAAAAAAGAATACAAAGGTAGATGGGTCACCCATTTTACATGAAATAAATACAGGTGGAGGTCAAAACCCCATAGTGGTCATAGGGGTCATATTAGTTGTACAAATTTAAACAAGTTAGCTGCAGTAAACAGAAAAGCGAAATAAAAATTGTCTGGGAGAAATTGTTTTTTTCAAAGATTCCATATTTGGGTACGTGAATGTTTTTTCTAACATGATTTGGCATGCTATTTCTGCCCCACTTGAAATCATAAAACATTGACAATCGCACTGTAATTATCGTGCCCTGTTTGTGCAAGTGACTTGGTCATGTCTTTGGGGCAAATTCCTTTTCCCTTAATCATGATAAAGGAGACTTTAAATAAAAAGGAGGTGTGTCGTCCGAACAGGATGCAAATAGAAAGTGACCACTTAAACGTGTGTTTTGGCAGATTGGTACCTTCTGAGAAAATAAAAAAGACTTATTACGCATTTTATCATGTTTATCGAACTTGACTGTAAAGCCTTTTATTTTGACCAATATTAAATTTGGTGCATGTCCAATTGGCAGCTTGCCAGGATTTCCCCGTAGATGAATAATTATCTTTGTTTCGTGGATCAGAAATTGTTGTTTTGAAAATGGAAGGTACAGTACTTGGTACTATTTTAGGACCTAAAAATTTAAATGTAGAGAAATTGTTGTGAGTTACACCAGATTTGGATGAGTCAGAGACAGACAGAAAGGTTTGTTATTATGATATTTTGTAGTGAGTTTATCGTTGGTACATGTAAACATGTGGTATTATGAGCAGGATGGGTATAAATATACACACCACAATATTCCCTACCTGTACCTTGGCTTCTTTATTCACAACACGAGACAGACATGACTTTGCTGTAAAGGTGAAATGAAATTGAAATGTTAAAATGGAGTGAACACAGGCAGTAAATGTGCGTCTATGGGAGTAAATTTGAAATTGAATGTATGATTGACCGAGTGTACGATTATTTACCTTGGCTTGCCGAACTGTCCAGTTATGGTTTGGGGGATGTTTAAAGCGTTGCTCGATAAAAGACGACCATTTATATAAATATATATAAAAAAAAATAAATAAATAAGAAGAAAAACTTGTGGTAAAATTGACAGGTATGACTAAACTGATAGATTTGATTCAAGTTTGTGCTCGCCAAGTTTATGCTAAACAAGTTTTATGTTGAATAACACGTTTCATACCGGATAAATAAAGCATCCAGATGATAGGAAGCTATGAAACCCTTAATTTACACGTATTTTCTATTTGCAGCAAGAGAGAACGAATTCATCTAAAACTCCCACTTCGGCGAAGCCCGAATCCAAAGTTTTGAAACGTAAACTCTTCTCTCCAGCGACCAATACTTCTGATGATGAAGGTAAGTAAATAACTGTCTACAGCGGCCACCTGGCTGTTACCTGCCGCCGTCTCTGAATACTGTTGGCAAAGAGTACAGTACAACCTGTTTTGAGCGGCACTCTATTTTTTCAGGACAAAGGACAAAGATGCCGTAAAAGGCAGGTATGCCGTACAAAACAGGAAAAAGAAACATGAATAATAAGGATTCGTTTTACAGTGACACTGCCGTAAAAGGCAGGTACAAAAAGGTGCCGCTCAAAACAGGTTCTACTGTATTCATTTAAGGAACGAAAGAGAAAGGTTCTCACACATGACTACTTACATAATACATGGAACTTAGAACTGTTCAAAATATACAGGGAGAAATAACAATACAAGTCATAAAATAAAATAAACAGAAATATACACGCGCATCAACCATGACATTCAGGGATCTTATGACTTTCACGACAGTAAAGTAGACATAAAAAGGAATTTTAATCTTACATGTAAAGATGCAAACAGAAAAAGAGGGACTTTTTGGGTCTGTTATTAAAAGGTATTGCGATCGTAAAGTTTTTAGTGCCGAGCACAGGTGTTTGATGACTTCCAGGCACGGACTTCTCAACGCTTAGATTTTATTGCTGCCAAACTTGTTTTCCGCACTAAATTGTAATAATTACTCCTAATTGTAATGTTATCAACTGTAACGCTGGACGTTTTCAAGCGACTGAATTTTCGAAATCAGTACACATGCATACTTAACTGTATCCACCACTGAATGTGGAGAAACAATCAGTTACGACTAACAATTACAAAGTATATTTCCATCACCTACTTTCTGTCATTAACCCTTTCAGCTCTGAGAATTTGGGCAAATTTCTCACTAGAAAAACAGAAAAATGACGAGTTTGGGGGAAAAAATTCTGACAAAGTTAATAACTATACTAAAACATTTCTAATGGTGTTTGCCTTCACTATATAGTATTCTCTTTGGGATAAGGAGGTTTTGGTCTGCACATCTAGCTTATGCTTCTCTCTAAATACAAAAGCGATTCAGATTTTCAGTTATTTTTGTCCAAGGATGTGTTGAGGTTTAAGTCTACAAAGAGGAAGGTAAAGATGACACCACAAGGAACTCCTCACCAGTACAGGTACACTTGTACTTACAGGAATTGTGACTACAAAACTGATAGAACTACAGACTATGGTCAACATCTGAAAACACATAAAGGATACCAAAATTTGGACATGGAGGCAACATTTATGCATTTTCATGGGCTGAATTTTATTTGAAGGCTTTATAAAAAAAATATGGTACACTAACTCATGTGTTAGCTGTAGAATACCACATTCTATGCTTTGAAATGAATTGTAATCTTTGCAGCAAAAAATTATGAAAAAATACCCCTCCATACTGAAATAGGCTTTATTTTTACATCATCTTTCTGCATGCATGCAGCACCTCCTATATGTATGGTTGGTTGGTTGTAATATTTCTATGTGTAGACTACCTTCATATGAGTAACTTCATGCAAACTTGGTCACACTCAGCAGATCGCTTTGTATTATAATAAGGCACGTGTTTCTGAGGACGATACAATGTTTTCATTAGTGTGGAGAGCAATAATGAGACCCGAAAGGGTTACATTAGATACTACATGTACTGACCAACTTATTCCGACAAAAGAAAATTGACGATCAGATCTTTCGGTTCTTTTAGTAAAGTGGAGCTTCCTTTGGATGAACCTTCTTTTGCAAGGTTAGTATCTCTTTGTACGACAATCAGACTTGGGAGCACATTAAATTTCACGGAAAAAAGTCACTTGGAAGATCACTCTTTTGACGACCACTTTCCTTCCCAAAATTGGATGGTCGTCCAAAGAAAGTTCAACTGAAATAAAGTTTAACTTGGCAAAACCTCCAACAAGAAATTCTCCTCGGAAAAAGATTGGCCCGCACGCGTTGGACCGTAGATTCAAAAATGCTGAATAGATGTTTACTAGATAGTAAATTGGAATATGAAATTGCAAACGTTTCAATGGTTTAAATTAGTGGATTTACATGTAGATGATATAATGACGTTGTTTACGCTCGAGGCGGATATTTATAGTAGCGCAACATGTTGTTGGAACAGTGTTATTGACAGGCGGGGGTCATGACCTTCCGTCCATAATGACCAAACACGAAAATCTTCTCAATGTCGCATGTATTAGGGATTTAAACATATGGCTGATCATGCTTAAATGGTTGTCTTCCGTATTTGGAATAAATTAGATTAAACTATAATCAATGTCATGCAGACAGAGATCTTAAATCAGAAATTGTGTAAACCAATGACGACACTTTGACAGGTAAAGTTGTTTTGAACGACCACTATACCTTTGAAATTTGAACCGCAAGCCTGATCAGTGTTTATGGCTACGGCCGATTAGTTTCACTCATTATATGATATTGTATAAGACCATCTAATGTTTTTGGTGTTGTAAAGAGCAGGTTTTACTGCACATTTTACTAATTTGAACTTTTTTCCCAATCGGAGAAAAAACTGATGTCCAAACCTGCAACACCCAATTTGGTCATCCATTTTGAAAGCACAAGGAAGCATTCTTCATATGAACGACACCACATAACAATGGCCCATGTCCATGTATAACAGATGGCTGTCCATTTGAACCCACTGACCTCAACAGTTGTCAAGTTTGACCTTGGTTACCACATTTTCTGTGGTTGTGAATGTAATCCGAAGCTCATAAACTAGTTTTGGGACGATTGTAATTAATGGACCAGTTTTGGGACAAATTCAATTATTCGAGTCACTAATTTCACTGGTGAAATTCTAATCGGTGCAAGACTGGTGGAATTTACAGGTTCCTGTTTCAAATTTCGCATCCAGAGCAAAATACAGAGTACATCCCACTTAACTCGAACCCCAAGGGAAGTTCACAGAAAGTTCGAGATAAGCAGAAGTTCGACTTATTGAGTCAAAAATGAATAGAAAATCTGCTAAAGGGATATTTGAAAAGGTTCGGTAAAGTCGAAAAACGAGTTATCCGTGTTCAAGTTAAGTGAGGTGCACTGTACTGAAAACGTTTGGAGTTTGGCTCTATTTGCATGAACACGGAAACTTTTCGCAACGAAAGAGGATGCGAGTAAATTGTCCCGTTAGGCCAGACTTTTTTATTTGTTGGATTACGTATCATTGGAAGAAATTTTTCAGAGCGGCGATCGGAAGAAAAAAAAAAGACTTTGCTGTACATTTTTGTCATTTTGACTAAAATTCACAAAATTGATGAACAATGTTTCCAAACAATGTTCGTTGAAGTGACGGAAAGTTACGATTTTGTATTAATTGGGCTCTGATTCAGGTTTTTTTGGGGTTTTTTTTTTTTTGATTTTTGAGAGCGGCGGGAAACGTAATCCAAGAAATAAAAAAAAGTCTGGCCGTAGACAACACACAAACATCCTGTGTGTCAGCTGAAAAATGGAACGACACAAAGGGAAAATACCGCAGAGCGAATAACAATTCACCTGTCAGGAGAAAAATAACCGGGGTGTTCCATAAATAAAGTGGTTTGTCAGTGTAACAATCGCATCTGTGCGAGTTATTGTTATTTGTGGAATGTGGAATGGTGTTGAACAAGACAATAGCCGGGGACTTCAATGGTTGTGTCACCACTACCGCCGCTATGTGAATATTCTGCCGAAATAAATTATTGCAATAGCAGGCACTGACTGAACACTGAAAAGGTGCGATTGCAATGTGTGTTTGTAACCAGTGTCCTCAAATGCGGCAAAGGTCATTTTGAAATTCTCAGACGCAAAAGAAATTGAAGTTTCGTAGTGGTAACATTTCAAATATTTTTTTAACCATAAACAGTTTTAGTTCAAAAAGGAATGTACATGTAGTCACTACATTGAAATGGTGCTTTGTTTTGTATATAAAGCATCTCGCTGCAAGTCGAAAATTCCAATACAATGGGATGTTCAAATCAGAAAATGAAAATCAGAATGTGACATTTTGCATTGAAGATTAATCCAAATTGATAGGCTTGATAATAAAGGTATTAAGAAGGGTGTATTACAACTCTTTGAGGCCATTGTCTGTGGTCGTATACAACAGGTGGTCTTAGTTCTGTTACTATTACTCGTAAATGAAATATGATCGTTAAATACAGATTTCACTGGCAATGTGTAGCATCAATCGGTGGTGAGGCGCAGTGAATGCACAGAGCAAGCGAAAGCTTAATATTAGTTCCATAACGTTTATTCCTTCATTGGACATCTGTTGTTACA